>BPLR01019732.1:0-40851 GCA_021605095.1 Caerostris extrusa | reverse complement strand
GAGGAGTACTGAGACGCTACCATTTAAAGATCTGTTTCACTTCAACACCGTCGACATCGACACACGGCAGCCCACCCAAGCTCGAGTTGAGCTTAGGAATTTTAGATCTTTTATTCTTTTTCAGTGCGGTACTTGGACTTGCTAGAGCAATTATGCAGGTATTCAAGGTGAGCATCGTCTGCACTCACACCTGCCTATATGATGTCCAGCGGTACTAATACACATTATAGATAGGATAGCAGAGGGTTTGGACGATTATTAACCTACCTTTAGGTTTCTTCCCATTCACCACTGCGGCCACCGGTAGGCGGACCGCCCGGCTCGAGCTGAGATCCAACTACGAGCTTTTTAACCGCAACAACTTTAATATACGCTATTGGAGCTGGAATTACCGCGGCTGCTGGCACCAGACTTGCTCTCCAATGGATCCTCGTTAAAGGATTTAAAGTGTACTCATTCCACTACGGGGTCTCAAGAGTCCCGTATTGTTATTTTTCGTCACTACCTCCCCGTTCCGGGAGTGGGTAATTTGCGCGCCTGCTGCCTTCCTTGTATGTGGTAGCCGTTTCTCAGGCTCCCTCTCCGGAATCGAATCCTGATTCCCCGTCACCCGTTACGAGAAGCCTGCCAGGATTCGTCGCTTGTCACCCAGCTTTTTTCTTATGATTGGGTCTATCTCGATGACCCAATGTTCTCTAGAATCTCTCGCTTTCATGCGGAACCTGACTTGCATGTTTCCATCGGCAAGTGGCTATCCTTCGCTAAGAGGGAGAGAAACCTTTTCTCCTCCTTCTCTCGCGACCGGCATTCACTTTTGTCCAGATCGTATATGACAATCCGCGTTCCCAAAGAGGACAGTAAAAAATGATGTGGTTTCTGTCCTCACGGATGTACCCACAGTCGCAGAAGCTAGATCTGTTGAAAAATCTGTTCTGGTAGGTTGCCAGAGTACCATGTGAGGTAATAAGCTGGTTGATAAAGAAATCGGCCTGCACTCTGGCGTTGCTGGTCTTGGGGAAGATAGCGAAGGCTTCTCTTCCCTTATCTGAATGCTCCCATCGGTATTGCCACTCAACCTGTATTTCCGCCTTAATCATTTTCTTAATAAAATTTAGATCATAATCCAAAGGGATATCAATGTTCTCTCTTTTCGTGGCTTCCTTGGCATATTAATTTCCATGAAACCCTGCATGGGCTTTTTATCCAATACAGATGAATAATGCCTTGGAAGTTTGCAATCATTTTCTTAATGTGGGAAATATCTGGATCCTGGTTATTAATGTTGTTTAATGCCAGCAACACTGATCTTGAGTCAGATATTCGTCCAGGAAAGGCTATTGTTAACGGCATAAGTGATGGCGTAGATGAATTGCCTTGAGCTCAGCCGCAAAGACCGTTGCATGATCACTTAGCCTGAACTGGGTACTGTGTGACTCGATGCCATTGTTATAAACAACAAAGGCACCGCCGACTTTGTTGTTCTTGGATTCGTCGGTGAAGATCAGTGTGCCTTGGATCTGTTCGTTGACGTTGAAATATTTCCAGTTGATGGTAAATCTTTCCCAAGGAGGGTGGAAAGGCTTTAGGAAGGAGCAGGGCTGAAAGGAAATACCTTGGATTGAAATGCAATCATTCTTAGTCTTGAGCAGGTGCAGCTTTTTATTAAGTCGTAGCTTAATGTCTAGTGGTGGGACTCCGGCAAGGATTTGCAGTGCCTCTGTGGAGATGGTTCTATAGTACTTGGTTATGTTAAGATCCTACAGCTGCAAAGGATTGGACTAAAGATTCTGCTGTGCTCTGTCCTGATACCAAATCTCATGACCATATGATATAATTTTATCTAACTTTTGCGTAAATTTCTTTTTGACTATTGGAGTGAGCCCCCATGTGGCTCTGGAAATTTGTGAAATCTTTTGGTGGAGGTTAATAATTTTGTCGATAGTGTTGAGGTGAGATGTCCAGTTCAGTTTACTGTCAATAGTAATCGCCAGGTATTTAAGATGCGTGATGTAGTGAAGTTTGTTTCCAATTTTAATGGAAAGAATATGGGTGAATTTCTTCTTTGAGAGAATGGTAAAGGAGCTTTTACTATAATTAATGGTCAATTTATTGGTATTCGTTCAGAAGTTAAGGTTATCTAGAGCATCTTTACTGGCCCTTGTAAAATAGTAAGATGCCGGTGCTTTAATCATGAGCAGAATGTCGTCTGCAAAAGCTTGGACTTTGATGTTGTTCCCAAAGTTGGTCTCAAGGAGATCGTTGATGAAAATATTCCACAGGATTGGTCCCAAACTGGAACCCTGTGGAATACTTTTGTTGTAATTCTTTTTGATAACTGTTCTATTGTCCAGGAAGTCCATAATGATGTTAATGAGGTATCCTGGGACATCGAGCGCTTTAATTCTACCTTTGAGAGTGTTCCAGTCCACTGAGTTAAGTGCGTTGTACATGTCGATGGAGATCACACAAAAGAGAAGAACTAATGAGGAAGTTCCTGGAGAATAAACTCCAATTTCTTCTTCATGACGGCTTCCATTCCTGTCCTAACAGTTTTAATGACTAAAAGTTGAAGGTTCAGTGATCGAAAGTTCTTAGGAAAATATCTAGCACGAAATTCCTGTCATCTTTCGCAGTGAAAACAAGATGAAATCTGTCTTCGACCGTCTTTCCACATGAACAAACTTCGTTTTTGTGAAAAAAAGGTTGCATGATAATTGGCCAGAGCACCATGGCCTGTACTTATCTGATTTAGGTAAAAATTTCCATGGAGTCTTTTTAAACTGACCACAGGACAAAAACCGCCCTGCCTTTTAACGAACTGTTCCAGCTGGCTTGCCATGATTGCATGATGTTTTGTAAAAAAAGATGTTTAATATAACTTTTTGCGAGCGCAAAAGAACAATCAATGCTCTCCTTTTCTGTGCTCATCTTGGCATAGGCATCAGCCGCCTCATTACCAGCTGTGCCGACATGAGCTCTGGTCCACATAAAGTTAATGGAATGTAGATATTCCTGTATAATCTTTTGACCTTCGAAACATAAGGGGAAGTGTTCAGTGGATTACCCAAAGCCAGCAGAGCTGACCTTGAGTTCGTAATGATCGTGGCGTTAATGATTCCACATGATACTATTAAATTAACCGCCGTTTCAATGGCCTTCAGTTCTGCCATGAAGACTGTGGCTTCTGCATTAAGCTTACAGAGGAGGTGTTCTTCTTCATGACCATTTATGAAAACCACCAAGGCACACCCGGTCTGATTGTTCAATTTAGAACCGTCCGTATAGATGGAAAATCCTCGGATATCGTTGTCAAAAACCTTCCAATTTATTATATGCCTATTCCAAGGAGGGTCAATGGTAGGTTTACTTTCTACGTCCAAAAATTTAAAGATCTTATCTTGAATGAGGATGCCTTGTCTAAGGTGGTAAAGCTGGTAGATCTTAATTCTGTTTCGAAGGGTAATGTGAATAGGGGGAATCCCCGAGAGAATATGAAGAGCATCGGTAGAGACCGTCTTGTAGCATTTTGTAATGTTAAGAAGCCCGATACGCTGAAGCTTGCAGAGCTTGATGTTTTGTCGTGTAGTATCATTGTACCAGACTTCAAAACCATATGTAATGATCTTCTCGATGACTCTATATTAGATCTCCTCTTTGATTGCTGGGTTAATCCCCCCAAGTGACTGGTAATTCTTGTGCATAAGCTTGTTAACTTTATTCGTGATATTTTCCAGATGAAAGTTCCAATTAATATTCCTGTCAATATGAACTCCAAGGTATTTGAGATGAGGTTTAAATTTAATAGTGACCGGCTAATTTAATGGAAGGGATGTGCGAAAACTTCCCGTTAGAAATAATGGTGAAAACACTTTTGGAGTGATTAATAGAGAGCTTGTTATTTTTAATCCAGCCTTCAATAGTTGAAAGAGGGCCTGAGCATATCTGTGTAAATTGATAGGTGGCCGGTGCACTGAACAGGATAATGATATCGTCTGCGAATGCTTGAAGACAAATATCCGCACCAAAGTTTGCTTAGTAGATCATTTATAAAAATATTCCAGAGCAAGGGACCCAGACAAGAGCCTTGAGGGATACCTTTGTTGTATTTCAGAGATATGTTCCCCATAGAGAGTTCTGTCTTCTAAAAAGTGAAATATAATGTTCTTGAGGTAGTCAGGAATTACTAAAAGGGAGATCTTATGTTTGAAAAGTGTCCAATCCACTGAATTAAAGTCGTTAGCCATATCAATGGATACAAGACAGGTTAGGTGTTTTCTGCCCTTGGCAGTGAGTACAAAATCTTTTATGTGCTGAAGGGTATCAATGGTAGATGTCTGTTTTCGAAAGCCATACTGAAAATCATTAACGATGCTCCCATTTTCAAGATGATATGCCAGCCTTTCAGTAATAATCTTGTCCAATACCTTCCCCCAGCAGGGTAAAATGCAAATGGGTCGAAAGTCCTGTGGATGGGTAAGGCTTCTACCTTCCTTAGAATGAGCACAATTCGTGGCCATTTCCAAACGCGTGTGAAATCTCCAAATGTTAACAAAAAATTGATCAGCGAGGTAAACCAAACAGGGTTGGCATAGAAAATCTCCTTCACAATTTTTTTCCCGGCAGGCCATCAATACCAGAAGCTTTCTTGGGTTTGATGCCTTCGTTTACTGCTTCAAGTTCCAAAGATGTAACCGGAACAAAATCATGTTGTGGAGACCTTTCCATCTTTGCATACTTCACAATAGCCGAGCAAGGAAAATGAAAAGTGAGAATTTCAGAATAGGTTTCTTGTAAATTTGAGGTAGTCGAGCCGTCTTCTTTCATAATGCAGTTTAAAATGGAAGCTCTAGTCCTTTTATGCGTGAGAATTTTGAAATTTTTTCCAAAAAAAAGGAGGAAGTAGTAATGGAATCAATAAAAGATTTGAATTTAGTAGCCTTGGTCTTGATGATGAGCTTCTTGTACTCAGCTTGACTTCGTTTGAAAGCTGCCAGTTTAGTTTCTCTGATGGAAGGTTCTTTCTTCTTTTGGTAGAGGCGTCTCAATGCCCTGGTCTTACTTCTTTGTCTGAAGCTCCTGTGTCCACCAGACCGCCCCACGAGCTCGATGGAGTGAGCGTTTGTTATTAGAGGTGGCAGAGAGTCTTGAAGTGATCTTCGTTTGGATTGTGGAGATCAAGGTGTTCACATTTGAAAAGCTGGAGCGTGCCTTGATATTATAAATAGGAGACTTGACAGTAAGCCAGTTTGTCTGGGAAATGTTGATATGAACCTTTTCCGGAGGAAGAAGGTCATCAGAGGTCTATGAAAAGTGAAGAAGATTGTGGTCACTATTGGAGATGTTGTCAGTAACCTCCAGAGAGATTCCTTTGTCGATGTTCTTTGTTAACAGAAGGTCAATCTAGCTTTGCTACAGTCAAAAGTGGGTAACGAAAATGGTGAATTCTCTATAGTTAAGTCCATAGCATTGCAGAATGCCAGTAGTTGCCCCTAGCATCAATATATCGCTTGCCCCACACACGTGATTTTGCATTAAAATCACCAAAAATAAAGGTCTTGAAATTGTACTTTTCTAAATATGATTGCAAAACAACAACAAGATTGGTCATAATGTTACCTTTAGGAGGGCAATACGTAGAAACCAGGAGGCAGCCCAAATTTTGAGTAATCATATGAACAATAACGATATCCATAGTCACCAAAATTGCTTGTGTTTCAAGAGTGCTTCTGATAACAAGAGCAGCCCTTGGCCCACAATCTGCAGTTGGTGTCATGATCTCTGTGCAGGATAAGTGCTGCTTTTGATGATTTTTCACCAGCCATTATCTTGTATTCCTTCGGGATGCAGGTGATGGTGTCCTCGAAGGTGAATGGCTCATTTAGGGAGAGAAAGTCGAATTTATGGAGAACAATAGATTGGTTGAGCTGTATGTTTGCAGCTCTGAGCGGCCAAGATTTATGTGAGCCCTTTTTATTTGATATGAGTTGAACTAATATCCATAGTTCGTTCTCATTTGAATATTCTTCTTCTCCCTTTCCTGCATATGGCACTTTCTGTCAGTGCAACCATGATTTGTTGGATGGTTCGTCTTAAATTTGGCGTTGAAAGCCACACAATTCAGGCATTTTGCATCATTTCTACAATTCCTTCAGCTGTGGTCTAAGCTGCCGCAGTTAGTGCATGTTTCCTTTTCTTGTTGGCATGCCTTAGCCACATGTTCTGTATGCATTTGTAGCAGAGCGTGGGCCGGAGGTACTCGCGGAAGATACGCTCCCATCCAAGATTTAATCTTTTAGTTTTTTCCATCCTTGGGAATAGTGTTGGAGTTAGATCAATAATCCAATTTGTTCCCCTTTTTGAGGAATAATGATGCCTAATCAAGACCAATCTACGTAACCAATTCTTCCAAGAATTGGTTACGTAGGCTTTCTATGAGGACTTCTTTAGTATCAGGGGACACGTCAAAGCAGATAATATGAGGAAAGCCTGCAACCAGGAACCCTATCTGGAACTCCTTTACCAATTCGTCTTTTGCCTTGAATTCGAAAATGAGTTTGTCAAGGTCTTCTTCGGAAGTTGTTTCAATTGAATTCCTCCATTCGTGATCGGCTTTATAGCAACTTTAATCTTTTTGACGTCTATTTTTGCTTGGACAGTTCTTTTAGTTTTAAGGGAGGTGTTGTTCTGGCTTTATGCCCACCGGTTTGATGGTGGTCACAAATTTCTTTTTTATATTCGACCGGCTTTTACTGATCCGTCTTTCTTGTGGCTTTGCCACGCTCTTTGGCCATGTTTTTTGCCATGGCTGCGTAGGATGCCGGTTTTTCCATAACCTTCTTTGTTTTAGCTTTTCCAAGCTCTATAATTCTGCCTTCAAGTTGGGCAATTTTTTCGCTTTGAGTGGCAATGATGTTTAGTAATGCAGCAGCATGTTTACGAAATTAATTTTTAGCATTCTGCTTTAAGTCTCTACTGTGTGTGAGATTTACAATTTTATTGTAGTGCATGAGGGCGTTTATCGTGCACTCTTTTGGGTTTTCTAGATGGTCAGAGTCTGAAAGGTCTTGGATTTCAAGTACCAATTCGTTGGCCATTGTAAAGAGTTAAAAGTTTGCAGTAAAAGAAAAGGCTTGCAGAGAGATCAGTGACGCTAAAACCACCCTGGTGAGCTTTCCCACATTTGAATTTACCATGAAACAGAAAAATACACTTGGCTAAATACTGATAATACACATAAAATGATATGAACAAATAAAATGCATGGAGATATCTTAATATCGCACCTGCCTGGTAGGGTAAGTCTAAATTATCGTTACCTACCCGCCTAGCCCTCAGGGGCGCATCTTAAGATGTGTACGGGTGTCACGACCCCGGGGTTACCCAGTGATATTTTCCTTCATCCTTTCGTCTTCCTTTTTCCCTTTTTCATCGTCCAGATCTCAGACCTCATTATTATGTCGTATAATTATGTCTCATTACGCTGTATAATTTTGGTCTTTGTTATCTTCAGAGCTCTTGCTTTATTTGTTTTGTCATTTCTCAGTTTGATTTACGCCAATTCTTGAATTGTTTTTGTGTTGCGTGTGTGTAGTTAGACTAATATTGTTTATTTCCCTTATTGGTTCTGTCTTATGTATATGCTTTTACTAACACTGTCTGTTTTCTGACCCACGTATTTGCCGTGCGTGGCGACCCGTCTCCCAGGAAATGAGGGTCCTGGGGATTGAATCCAGCTAGAGTTGCGACTCTGGTGTGGGCAACACATCCCTTTGGTCTCTGCTTCTGGTAGTCGGGCGGTACGCCTCAGTCTCCGGGTGTATCAATCGGCTCACAATTCCAGTCCCTCGAGTCTGGAATTGCTTCGGATTCAAGCGATGGGTCACTTCTTAGGCATCTCGTTAAGGGTGGAGGTCGTTCCAAGGGAGTGGCTCTGACCGTATAGGTCCTGGTAAGCACTAAGTTAGGAAACTGCTTTCCCTTGTTGGGCTCCATGGTGGGCGGTGTGATCTGGGACCCGAATTTTGGATTCTTTTATTTTAATGATTTCTATATCTGAAAATTCGTTCCCCGGAGAAGGCCTTAATTCACCTTCCTTGACATATATTGGTCCTTATGATCCCCAGGGTGGAACTTCTAAACCAAGATGGGTATCAAGCTTTGCCCGTTTTTTCATCCTTTCTACTCCTGACAATAAATTTAAATCCTTATCGCCATTCAAAATTCATGAAGGTCTACAGAAAATTGCAGGTGATCTTAAAGCCGTCAGGCGCCTTAAATCTGGTGATCTCCTTGTTGAGACATGTAATACATCCCAATCCAAATCACTTTACCGTGCATAACAGTTTTTGGATTTCCCGCTTACTGTTGCCGCTCATAAAACCCTCAATTATTCTCTAGGTGTTATTTCCGAACCAGACCTTTTGCACTGCACTACAGAAGAAATAGTGGATGGATTATCTGCCCAAGGTGTTGCTTTTGCTCGCCGCATCGAAATAAAAAAGGGGTCAGATGTTATCCGAACAAAACATGTCATTCTTTCGTTCCGTGGCTGCATCTTGCCCAAAAACAGTGAAAGCAGGGTACTTGGTCTGTCCTGTTCGACCTTATATTCCCAACCCTATACGCTGTTTTAATTGTCAGAAATTCGGACATTCTCAAAACGCTTGCCGAGGAAAACAAACCTGTTCAAATTGTGCAATTGCCGGTCATACTTATCAAGATTGTCATGCAGAACCCAAATGTGTAAATTGTCCACAATCTCATCCCTCGAATTCTAAATCCTGTCCTCAGTGGAAACAAGAAAAACAAATTCAAGAAATCAAGACAATTCGGAAAATATCATATCCTGAAGCGAAAAAATCGTACCTCAACGATATTCTACCTCGTATGCCGCAGTCACTAAAAGTAACCTCACATCAACTCTACACAAAGTTAAATCAACCTGTTCTGTATCAATCATGACCAATAGCAATATAACGGGCATAATTTGCCCACCACTTAAAAAAGCTAAATCCTCTTTATAAACCAAAACCCAAATCTACGGATTCTACTACATCTGCTAATTTCATATCTGTTCCATCTACATCCAATTCAGTTTCCTCTAAAACAGTTCGTCCACAGACTAATCCATCCTGTTTTAAAATTCAACCTAAGCAGCAAGTACATTTCTCCACACCAAACAAAAAGGTAGTTCAATCGAAATAAAAACTCCGACGGATAATCTCATCGGAAAACCTCAAACAATAGACACCTTAAAAAGAATTCTAAACAGACCTTTCTGAATAAAAAACGATTTGTCAAACCTCCTTCTCCATCAGATTCACCAGAATCTACAACTGAAGATAGTTCAGATACTAGTGATATTGTTGAATACAATGAGACAGAGATGATATCTGAATGATTTCTTTTTAAAATTCTATGGCGATTCATATTTTTTACCATACGTAATGCGCCATGCCCATTACGTAGTTTTTACTTTGACCAAATTTTTTAAGGTTTTACTGTGATTTTTTAAGAGTTCTATTATTTATTGCTGAACCCTACATTTGTATATTTATCATGGTTTTTAACGATGTTTTCGCTGCAAAGCGAATTTAAATGATTTTGTTGTAAATTACTTTATCTGTTTGTATTTTTGGATTAATGTGCTGCATTTTTCGTGTCGCCATGTACCCAATTTTACCTTTTTGTTTGGTATAGAAGAATTGTGCCATTTTACTATGCTTCATGTATTTTCTTATTTTTTGTATAGAAGAATTGTGCCAGTTTACTATGCCTTCATGTATTTTCTTTTTTTTTTTTTATTTTATTATTTTGTTTTTGTTTTAATTGTGTACTAGTGGATTCATGGTATGTGTGGAGGGGTAGCTCACCGGGGTGGTTTTGTTTTTCATTTGTCTTCTTTTCCTTCATTGATTCTTCCCACTCACTTTTGGTGTTATTCAACTGACTTTAGTGAACTCTTCTTTCCTCTTGAGTGTGTTTCAAACTGTTACACTTTCTTCAATTATGGCAGAAGAGTCTGTGCTAGACACTTCCATCCCGCCAAATGAGGCGGATAATTCAGACACTTTGACAGACAAACACTCAGAATTAGACTGTGAAAGCATGACCCAAGCTTTAGCGTTTTACAATAAGATACTGGAAAATACTGATGCTAAAGACATCAAGAAAAAAATTAAAAAGGTTCTACGCGTCAACGCGCTGGCTATCGTTAAGATAGTAGCCAGCCAAAACGCATATATTTCCCAACTGGAGGGTAGAGTCCAGACTATGGAACAATACTTTGCTGAGATCAACAACAAGCAGCAGGCTATAATTAAAAATGCTGTGGCAAAGGAGCTTGATAGATAGTTTCCTGCTCCAAAGGACATCAGCATGATTCCCCCTAAGGCCTATCCACCACCAACTACCTCCTATGCAGATAGTCTTAAGAAGCCTTCTACAACAGAGCGTAATAAAGGGATAACCAAGAATAAGATCATTAAGAAGCATGTTACAACTGTTAAGCCAAAAGCAGAAAATGGTTCATCCATTGATACTGAAAGACGGTCCAGGCCAAACTGGATATCAGAACCCTCAAAATAGGTGTTAAACAAGTGCGCAACATACGAAATGGAGGGATCATAATAGAAACTGAGACCGAAGCAGACCTGGACAAACTGATCCAGGAATTCAAGCTGCAAGATGACCTTGCCAAAAACTTTGACATTCTAAAACCCGAACTCAAGAAACCACAAATCATCTGCTTTGATGTTTCACAGGACACCAGCGGGGAAAAATTGCTGGAAGATCTCCACTCTCAGTTCTCTGATGCTGGGCACGGGAAGGAAGACTTCCATATTAAGCACCACTTCAACTCCAAACGAGGAGTAAATTGGATAATTGAAATTAACCCCAGCCTCTTCAAAAAAAGTAATGGCAGTGAAGCGGATAACTCTCGGATGGGAGAGGGTCAGCTTCAAAGAACATATAAGACCCACGCATTGCTTCAAATGCGGCAGATATGGCCATATTGCCAAATTCTGCAAGAAAGATAAAGACATATGCACAAATTGTGGTCAGGAAGATCACAACTGGAGAAACTGTACCACACAGGCCCGGTGCATCAACTGCCATGATCATAATTTGAAATACCACTCAAAATTCGAAATTAACCATAGCTGTATGGATTAAAATTGCAAGATACTTGAGAAAGAAAGATCCTTACTAATCGCTAAAATCAATTATGGATCTTAATTCAATAGAAAATATTAAAGGTGCACATATCAACTTGGGAAACTCAACAGCTGCTATGGCACAACTCAATCAGCACATTGTAAACAACGACTTTGATTTTTATACCTTGAATGAACCGTATTCATATGGTTCAAAATTAATCAATATTCCTCTCTTATAATGTTTTTGCAGGGGATAGTTGTCCCAGAGCTGCTATTCTATTAAAACATTCTTCTCAAGTACTAAAAATTCTTATAAATAGAGATATGGTTATTATGGAGACATCCCTTAAGGGGAAAACTTTCATTTTAATCTCCGTGTATTGTTCTCCCAGCGAGAACATTGAAGACAATCTCTTCATTCTACAACAATATACGCAGAATTTTCCAGCGAAAAGAATCTTGATATGTGGAGACTTTAACGCTAAGTCCAGGGTATGGGGTCAGAGAAACCTCGACCCTAGAGGTCAAAAGCTTCTTGATTTTTGTAGTGGACACGAGTTCAATATAGAAAAATAACCCAGCTTCTCCTCCAACTTTTTGTTCTTCAAGGGGCGAGAGCTGGATTGACATTATTCTTTTTCCAAAAACATTACTGACACTCTTTTGATCGAGGTCCAAGATGAAATAACAAATAGCGATCACAACCTGGTTAACATCACATGGTCTTTTGATATAGACACAGTTTACAAAGATCTTAAGATAAATCATAAAATGATCAATTGGCTTACTTTAAAATTGAACTTATCTAATCTCTTATCTGACTATTCAAAGAAATGTACGGATTTTAACAGGGTGAATATTGATCACCTTGTGATTGATCTTCAAAAAAGACATTTTTAAAACCGCTATTAATTCTCAAAGGCTAAATAAGAAAACAAACCATAGAAATGCTGTGTGGTGGATCCCACAGCTAAGAGCTGAGAGGTCTAAAACCAGAGCTTTACGTAGATTATTCCAAAAGGAGAAAGATGAAACAAAAAGACAAGTTAGGAAGCAACATTTTAAAAAACAAGCTTTTTACAAAAACATATCTTAGAGTGCAAACGAAAAGTTTCAAGGATTTTATTGGAAAAATAACCACGAATAATATCTTTGGTAACAATTTTAAAATTCTTCCAAATAAAATCAAAATGCCCTCAGCTTTTGTCCCAATTGTTCAAAGGGATAACACTGTTACATCCTCTATTGAAGACACTATACAACTCGTATTGGAATATTATTTTCCTTTACTTCATACGGAGGAAATGTTGTACCAATTCCTCAGGACCATTTGGATTTTATACCAATTGGCGACAATGAAATCGAGATGGCGTTGGGAAATATCAAGCCAAACAAATCCCCTGGGATAGATAATATCCCTGGTGAAATTATAAAAGAAATTTATTACGCAAATAAAATCTGGTTTACTTCTTTCTTCAATTTTTTACTTCAGAATGGCAAATTTCCGTTCCTTGGAAGAATGCTAGGGTCATCCTTATCCCAAAGTCGGGGAAAAACTTAACAGATCCTTCGCACTACAGACCTATTTGTCTCCTCTCAACATGGGGGAAACTGTTGGATAAAATCATAGCAAATCGAATTACCTATCTCTTAGAAGCAAGAAATTTTTTCAGCTCAAATCAATTTGGCTTCAGAAAATTTAAATCTACAGTTACGGCCACTCAAAATATCATCAATTATATAAATGAAGCTAATAATCAAAACTACTTTACATGTTTGGTTTCCATAGACATCAAAAATGCATTTAATTCAATAGATTGGAATATCTTAAAGGGAAAAATTAATAGACTTCCTCTGCCTCCATATTTGGTTAGAATTTTATTTGATTTTCTCTCTGATAGATCAATTACAAGAAATGACAAAAAATTCATTTATAATATGGGAGTTCCTCAGGGCTCCTGTTTGGGGCCAACCCTTTGGAATATTTTCGTTAACGATCTCCTAGAAATTGATTTTGGAAATAATGTTTATATACAGGTTTTTTGCTGACGATCTGGTTATCATGATGAAAGAGAAGGCAACCTATTTATTCAAGGAAAGTAGTCTGGGCCCTTTAAATACTGTATACAGATGGACTATTGAAAATAATCTACAAATTAATTTTGGTAAAAGTAGCTATATCATTGTTTCAAATAGAAGGTTTTCACATATTCCTTCTCTAAAAATTGATGATCAGAAAATTAGATACTCTACTGAATTAAAATATTTAGGAATTATTTTGGATAATAAGTTAACCTGGACCCCACACCTTAATTATATTAAGGATAAAATTAATAAAGTTCAACATAAATTGAACAGACTTTGCAGAGCCACTTGGGGTCTTGACCCCAAAGTAAGAAAAAAGTAATTTATGAAAAAGTTTTGGAAAAAATAATCGCGTATGGTCACGAGGTGTGGTTCAAGGGAACAATTAGGCAAGATATAAAGATCAATCAACTACAGCGAATAGCACTTCTAAATGTAACCAAGGTATACAAAACCGTTGCCTCCGAGGCTATTAATGTTCTTGCAGGTATCCCACCTCTTAATATTAAACTTAGAAATCTTCAAAATCTTTATAAATTTAAAATTTCTAATGAACATCTTATTATTGAAGACACAATCTTGCTTGCGGGGGATTTGGAGGATGCTCTTTCTTTAAAACCTCCATGGAAGGCATTTCAGATTTCCTATCAAGAATTTTCGAATAACTATGATAACACAATTTCTACAGACGGCTCGAAAAGAGACAATAAGACTGGTTTTTGCTTTTGTTCATTTTCTCAATAAACAAGAACATTATAGAGAATTAGTTAGGATAAGCGATCATGCTTCTATCTTTTCGGCAGAAATGATGGCAATCGAAAGAGCAGTACAATACATCAAGACAAATAATTTACAAAATACTATAATAGTATCTGACTCTAAATCCGTTTTAGCAGCCTTGAAAAATGTTAATAATAAAGACGGAAAAATTTATGATCTAAAAGAGATGATAATACATATGAACAATAACATAAAACTTGAATGGGTGAAAGCTCATGAGGGGCTTAAAGGCAACGAATATGCAGACAGATACGCCAAGGAAGCAACCCTTAAAGACCAAATAGATGTAAAAGTTAAATTTAAGCTTTCTCAAATAAAAAAATTCTTAAATAAGAATATTAATAACACCTGGCAGCAAAATTGGACTCAATCCAAAAAGGCTAGAGCTTTACATGAAATTTTCCCAAAAATTAGCAGAAATAGAATATGTAGTGATTTCTTCATAAACCAAATCTTCACATCACATGGTGTTTTTTGCAGCCTATCAGGCAAGATTCTTCTCTAGCCCAGCTTATGCCAATGTGGCATTGCGGAAGAGACAAGATATCATTTACTTTATGAATGTGAAGTTTTCAACAAGGATCGGGAAAATTTTCCCTCTAACTGAATTACCAATTAGACAGCTATTAAATTTTAACAAAGTGAGATCTGCAGTTAAAGTAATCCTTCAAAAGAGACTTCAACAAAATTTGGACAACACCTAAAAAAAAAAATATATAAATAAAACCGTTTGTTCTAAACAGATACTGAAGAACTATGTTGCATATGAACTGTATCACCAAGTTACATTTTTTTTTTTCCTTTTCTTTTTTTTTTATTGTATATATTTTGTGCACTTCTTGTTTATATCTTACCATTCTGTATGTATTCGATGTAACTTTTTGATTTAGTAATAAAGCAACCCATGTGTGGGAGCGTAGCGCTGCTATTTCTCGGGCAGCACGTGTGCACGGTGCGCGGCCTGGGGTTTTGGGTTGGGGTTGCTGTGCAGCACCACTCATCAGCTGACGGATGGCTTCGGCCTGGGCGTTTTAATGTCTTTGAAATTATTGATTTTTATCACCTTGTTTGGCGCAGCATAGCCAAATCTGGCTCTTGTGCCATTAAACCACACCTACCCGCCTAGGCATCCGGTTCTTCAGACCGGGGTTGCGACAGCAATCCTGAACTGTATGAGCTTGGGAACAAATAAAACATAAAATCTCTGGAGTGATAGTTGCCTAAACTAATTAACCTCACACTTTGAGATGAAAAAAAATTCAAAAGAAAACGGAAGGGAAAAACTGGGGAAACTGATTGGAAGACTCATCGTCCCAACCTCTTTTTTTTTTTTTTTTTAGTTAATATTACTTGTGAATTGGTTAGAAATACAGATCATATAATAAATAGGAGAAAGTCTCTCCTTAACTTAAATTGACTTAATTATTTATGTAATTTACAAAATATCAATAACAAAAGGAACGCATATATGCAATAAGTATTTATACAAGTGTCATATAAGGTACACATATAAGTTAAGGTTTTTTTTTTTTTTACATTTATTTATATCAATTATACATATCTATCCATACGCATATATACGTGTAAACACACACACACACACACAATTTTTTTTTTACTCAACCACAGTAAACAAAATAAATGGGAAACCTCTTCCTGAGAAAATCAAAACAAAAGATAATATATAGCTCAACGAGCTTAAAACCTATATAAATAGACAAGACAAGACATACAGTGGATAAAAAAAGTATTGGCAATTGCCTATAAATGATCATATTTGCTAACAAAGTATGTTTACAAATTTTATTTTAACATAGCGATTACAGAAGGAGAAAAGACAAACAAATATAACAAAATTTTCACTTAAATATTTTTTTAGTCAAAATCTACGAGAAAATCCAAAATTTACATGATAAAAAAAGTATTGGCAAAATGATGAAATTGACAAAATTATGAGTGAAAACAAAATCAGTATATATGTTTAGTACTTTGTATGCATACCTTCTGCATCTATAACAGCTTGTAATCAATTTCTCATAGAGGAAACTAAGGTCTTTGTTGTACTGTCGGGAATTTTGTGCTACTCTTGCAAGAGTAAACGTTTGAGGTCGTCTTTACTTGAAATATTATGTTTCTTGATTTCTAGATCCAGCAGGTGCCATAAATTTTCAATTGGATTGATGTCAGGCGATTGAGGTGGGGTTTTTAATTGACGAGGAGCATTGTAGAGTAGCCATTCACGGGTGAGATTTGCTGTATGCTTGGGGTCATTGTCTTGTTGAAAAACGAATGATGTTCCCAATCCAAGATTTTGGGCACTGATTTTTAAGTTATGGCGCAAAATGTCAATGTATGTACGTGCTGTCATAATACCATCAATAAAATGCAGTTTGCCAATTCCATTAGCTGCCATACAGCTCCAAACTAAGACGCTGCCTCCACCATGCTTTACAAGAGAAGCAGTTAAATGTTTCTTTTCCAATTCAGTATTTGGCCTCCTCCACACATGTCGTCGTCCATCACTGTCGAAAATGTTAAACTTTGATTCGTTGGAAAAAATAACTGTATTCCAAAACTTTTCAGATAAATCAACGTGGGATTTTGCGAAATATAACCTTTCTCCTATTTATTTCCGAGATGAATGGTTTCTTTCTAGCCCTTCCATAATAATTTCTCTCGTGTAAACATTCCGTGCAGTCTGTACGCTGAAAGTCTTTTGCGAAGTGAAAGCAACATCTCTAGCTATCTGGGGTGCACTTATTTTAGGGTTTTTCTTAACCTTGTTAATAATGACACGTTCTTCTCTTGTAGAAAATATTCGAAGTCGTCCACTTCTAGTCTTATTTTCCGTCTATCCTGTTTCCTTGAACTTTTTACAACACTTCTGACAGTAAATAAACTTATATTGAACTGCACTCCTATAGCACGATAAGTTAAACCTTCTTTTCTCAGCCTAATAATCGTGTTTTTAACATTAACGTCCAACTCCTTCGATTTCGAAGTCATTTTACTGCAGTAATAGCAAAATAATGCATAGACACTTTTGGAGTAGTTTTGCAGACTTCATACCGGTAGAGTTTCTTATCAGTCGAAACACGTGACTTCAATGTAACAAAATTTGCATAGCAGTTAAAACTTTGCCAATACTTTTTGACATGCAAATTTTCGTTTTTGAAAGAAAAAAATCGTAGACAATGCAAATTAAAATAAAATTTTTACAATTTTTATATATCTGAGATGTCTTTAATTACGACAGCTAAAATTGCATAACATTTTATTTATTTGTCAATATGAATAAATTAAGGCAATTGCCAATACTCTTTTTACCCACTGTAAGTAAAGATGAACAGCATTTACAATTTATTTATCTCGTAGAGGAATCTTTTCCATAATGTCTCTAATTATTTCCTTTGATTTTTTATTTTTTTTTTTTATTTTCAATTAGGCTTCTTATAGGTAAAATCTTGTAATTAGTTGGAAAGCCTATTCTTTCATTTATCCGTATTTTACATTCATATGTTATATGGTATCTGGTTTCCTCTGGTTTCGCCACAAGGACAAATGTTTGATTTGCCGAAGAATCTCTGTTGGTACGTTGCCAACGCTCCATGTGTAGTAAGGACTTGATTGATAAAGTCTCCACAAAGTCTTTGTTTGCTTACCAAAGGGTAGACATGAAAGAGGAGTCTAGTCTTTATGGAATGACTCCATCTTTCCTGCCACTCTTTGTCCATTTTATTTCAATTTGGGTCAAAGTGTATTTTTGTTTAAGGTCTATGTGTTGCTTTTCTGTAGCCATTTTTGCATAATAATCTGCTAACTCATTGCCTTTATATCCTTGATGGGCTTTTATCCATCCTATATTTATTTTATTTTTGTAAGAAACTATTTTGTTCTTTAGGTCATGAATGTTACTATCTTCATTGTTAGGATTATTCAATGCCTCCAAGACTGATTTTGAATCAGAGACAATTGTATTATTCAGATCGTTATGAATAATAAAGTCCACAGAGCTACTAATAGTTAGTAACTCTGCGGTGAAAATTGATGAATGATCCAAGTTAAAGAATTATAAACTTCTACATCGTATTTATAAAAAACAAAAGCATATCGGGTCCTTCCAGTTTTTTTGGAGCCGTCAGTAAAAATGGTATTCATGTAATTATTTGAAAATTGACTCCAAGTGAAAAAGCAAATATCCAAGGAGGTTCCAAATCTTCGGCTTTAATAGTGGTATTTTCAATTGTCAAATCTTCGTGAAATGTATTTAGATGATAGAGTTGCGTTAAGAGCTTGATCTTGATGTCGATAGGGACCACGCCAGCAAGGACGTTCGATGCGTCTGAGGAAACAGTTTTGTAGGTTTTAGTTATATTCCTTAAGGCTATCCTTTGAAGTTGTATTAGTTTTATGGTGTTGTTATACCAAATTTGATAACCATAAATTATAATCTTTTCGATTACTGCCATGTATATATCCTTTTTATTTTTGGGTTTAAACCCCAAACAACTCTACAATACCTATCCAGCTTGTGCTGAATTTTATTAATCTTTCCTTTAATATAATTTAGGTATAAAGTCCAATTGAATCTACTGTTAATAATAATTCCAAGGTACTTTAATTCTTTTGAGTATGTGATTTTATTATTTCAATTTTTATAGGCGGAATATGAGAATTTATTCCTTGAAATAATTATAAACCTGCTTTTTTCGTAGTTGATTTCAAGTTTGTTATCTTGTATCCAAGTATAAATGGCATCTAAAGGTCTATAACACTTTGTCTTTAAAGAGGTAAGAAACCCTGTCTTTGATCATTAGGACGATGTCATCCGCAAAAGCTTGAATGACAACGTCATTTCCAAAGTCAAGGTTAAGTAAAACATTTATAAAGATATTCCACAGGATCGGTCCAAGACAAGAACCCTGTGGAATACCTTGATTGTAAGAAATCTCCAAGTTATCATGTAAAACAAATCTGTCTTTTAAGAAATCAAAAAGAATATTAAGTATGAAGGGATAGGTAGATGGGAGATTTTGTTTCTGAGTAAACTCCAGTCAACGGAGTTAAAAGCATTTTTTATATCCAGTGATATTAAACAAACCATTTTATTTTCTGAAGTGGATTGATTGACAAAAATTTAATATTTTGTATAGCTGAAATAGTTGACTTTCCCCTTCGAAAGCCAAACTGTCTAAAATTAAGAAGTTATTGGATTCTAAATAAAAAGTGATGCGATTTGAGACGAGTTTATCATATATTTTGCCTCATGTAGACAAGAGACAAATTGGTCTGTAATGGGCCGCTGAACTTAAATCTTTATTCAATTTCGGGATCAACGCTACAGTAGCAATTTTCCAATTTTTGGGAAAAGTTCCAGATTTTAATAAAATGTTCAATAAGAGTGTGAACCACTCTTTATTCGCATAAAGATCTCTTGAACAAGTTCTGCAGGGATTCTATCAGGGCCTGGATACTTGTTTGGTTTAATCTTTAAAATGACTCCTATTTCGAAATAGGTGAATTCTCTAAACTCCGAAGAGTTCTTAGGAATTAGAGAAATATTTTCAGAGTGTGGGAAAGCATATTATAAGAAAAATGTTGTCTCAAGATTTTTCCATGGTTTCTTTTAGTGACACCGTAGTATAACCTGTTTCATCTAGTATTATTGGTTTTATTATTTTGTTGCGTACAATCTTATCTGCAATTATCTTGAAATTTTTACCGTAAATATTACTGGTTGTAATGCTGCTTACGAACGTCCTAAAGCTTTCTCTCTTGCGAGTAAGGATAGTTTTTTTTATAATCTGCTTGTAACTTTTTGTATTTTAGTTTCTTCGCTTCGCATTTTTATTAATTGGTTTATTTTTTCTTTTTTTGAATTTGTGAATTCAATAAATGACTTTTGAATTTGTGGTTTCAATAAATGACTTTCGCATTTCAACAACATATTGATCTAAATCTTTTATATCAGGTAAATTCAAGTAATTTTCACCATTCTCCAAAAGTTGAGCTAATTGATTTTTTAATTTTAACCAGTCCAGTTGTTTTAAATTCTAGATATTTTTGAGTTGTTACCAATTGACCAAAATATAGAAATCATATTATGGTCGCTATTGGTAATTTCATCGAGCACTATAATCTCAAAGAATTCATTAATATTTTTAGTTAAAATGTGGTCAATCCAGCTTTCGCCTCTAGGGGAACAGAAAGTCAGAGGTGAAGCTGGGCTATTGTGTATTAAGACATCATTTAGCGAGCAAAAATCTATTACCTCCTGACCTCTAGCGTGCAAATCTCTCCTTCCCAAAGTCGAGATTTGGCGTTGAAGTCTCCGCAAATCACTATTCGTGCAGCTTGATGGGTCAAGATTATCCGTTGCAGAGTATCTAAAAAGTTTCCAATGTCCTCACTTGGGGGACAATAAATAGAGACTAAAATGAATAACACATCATGCAGACAGAGTTCTACTGCAATTATATTCGAGCTTTCATAAACGATCAATGTCTGAATGGATTGTTTAGTAATAACTGCTGCTTTAGAAGCTTCTTCTATTGAAATAATCTTATAGGATGTAGGGATATTGATTATTTTGTTTTTTAGCAATAGGGCTCGTTAATGCAATAAAAGTCAAAGTTCTGATTTATAATGGATTGGTTAAATTGAGCCATAGCTGCTGCCGAATTTCCTAAATTAATGTGAGCACCTCTAATAATCTTCATGGTTGTAGTGTTATCCATAGTTTGCTCTATTTTGTAGATTTTTAAATTTTTGTATTGTGGAAAACACTTATGTATTTAGAGTCATTTTTACAGTTTCTCCAATTATGTTCTGTGCTGGAACAATTTGTGCATATTTCTTGTGTCCAAATTCTGTAAAAAATGAACATGTCCAAACCTGCCGCACTTATATCATTGCGTGGGCTTAATAGATTCTTTAATGGAAATAATCTCCACCCTATGTTTATCTTCTTACGTTCTATGGACCTAGTTCAATTATCACATTTTTTTCCATTTCTGCCTTCGTACGAGGTGCGTAATTTTAACGAATCTTTCTCCCCTTCATCTACATATTTATTATTAATAGATTGTAATATTTCATCATTTGTGGTTTCATTTGAAACATTAAAACATATGATTGAAGGATTTCTAAACTTTGGTTTTGTAACTCTAAATTTTTCTTTGATGTTATCTTTTTATTCAAGTTCGTCAATTAATTTGTTTAAGTCCTCTGAATTCGTAGTCTCAACGTAAATTTCACCTAGCTCACCTTTTCAGATGTGTTTAACGCTTTTTTATTCCTACTTTGATATTGTCTAAGCTTATGTTGTTTTGTAATTCTTTTTAGTATACGCTGACGTCTTATTCTCGTCAATAGGTTTAATTATAAGAGATTGGAGTATCTTTTGTTTTCCCATACCTTTCTTTCCAGTTTCATCTGTTTGTTTCTCAAGTGAAGACTTGACAATCTGGGGGAAAAGTGGATTTTTTACCAACAGTCTCTCCATTTCACTATTTGCACCTATTAATGAAAAAATACTTTTGTTTTGGGCCTGTATTATCTCCATCATATTTGTCACTAGCTCTCTGATTTGAGCTTTATCCTTTGCCTTAAAACTTTCTTGATAAATAAGATCCATAACTGACTTAAATATTATGGTGGCCTTCAAGACGTTGTCTTCTCTGCCACCCTCTCCCAATTCTTCATCCAATGATTGGATAATTTTATATACAGTGAGTGTAAAAGTATTCGTACAGTACAATTCGTACAATTGATTTAAAAGAGATTCGTTCATAAATATTATAAACATAAATTCCATTTTAATTAATTCTAAATATATAACAGAACATATTTTCACTAGTTTCATGTGAAATTGACGCACAAATAATTTTATACATGAATAAATATTTACAAAAACTGAAACAATCCAAATCTTGTGGTGTAAAAAGTATTCGTACACTAAAAGAAATGCAATTTTTTTTTAGTTATTTTGTGATTGGTTTAGCCATTATGATGTAGTTAATTGACGTCATCTTGTAAGTTACTTAAAAGGTTGTTCAGTGGAAATTTTAATGTAGTGAGAAACTAGAAATTCTGTACTGGGTCGTAAAAGTAAAAAGACAAGTTTTTCCGAAAGAGAACTGATTTTAAAGCTCCGTAAAAATGGTAAATCGTACAATAAGATTTCTGATCTGGTCGGTAGACCCCGTTCAACTGTGCAGTCAATCATAAAAAAAGTTTGCTGCCACTGGAAAGGTTCTAAACAGTTCTCGTACTGGGCGACCGTGTCTATTGACATCATCTGACAGACGGTTCCTGGTACGTTCATTAAAGAAGGATCCCAAAATAAGTGCTCCTACATTAACATCAGAACTAAAGAACATGGGAACAGCAGTCTCCGTAAGTACTGTTCGAAATGCATGCAGAAATGAAGGTTTCCATGGCCGTGTTGTGAGACAAAAATTCTTTGTTAGTATGAACAATCGGAAGCTGCGATTGTCTTTCGCCAAGCAATACGTTAATGAAAGTCCAGATTTCTGGAAAAAGATTATCTTTACAGACGAAAGTAAATGCAACATATTTGGATCAGACGGGAGACGAATGGTATGGAGAAAGCGCAATACAGAAATGCATCCTAAGAATTTAGTGCCAACAGTGAAACATGGGGGTGGAAGTCTGCTTGTTTGGAGTTGTACGAGTGCTTCTGGGGTGGGCAAATTAGTCTTTGTTAAAGGCATTATGAATCATCAACTTTATATTTACATTTTAAAAAATAATTTAGGACCTAGTGCAACAAAAAAGGGCTTGAATGGTGATTACGTTTTCATGCATGATAACGACCTCAAGCACACAGCCCGAAACACAAGGCTCTGGATACTATATACCCCAAAGTTCATGAAATTTCCTCCTCAATCGCCGGGCCTCAACCCCATCGAGAACTTATGGGACGTTCTTGATAAAGCATAAAACAAAGGAGCCTATGCCCCTGTTTTATGGCCAAGTGAAAAAGAAGCCAGCAGTCAGCCAACATTTTATAATGTTACTGAACTGCTTGGCATCAAATATCAATTGAGATCTATCGAGGACGCCCTGGTCCCAGTCTGTGCTGGAACTGTCAAGGCTACTTCCACCCCTCGGAAGTATGCAGGTTGCCAGTTAGATGTGTCCGTTGTGCTAGCTCCCACAAGGCGGAGCACTGTCAACTTTCCAAAAATCAACCTCCCCGTTGTGTGAACTGTGGCGGAGACCATCCTGCCAACTGGAGGGGCTGTCCCAGATGCCCAGGTCAAGGCAAAGGAAAAGCCAACAAAAACGGAAGCCCCAGCCCAAGAAGCCTCTACCACCAGCAAGGCCGGTGTCTCGTGAGGTCTCGTACGCGAGTCTGACAGCAGGCATCCGTCAACAACCTGAGCCAGCACGCGTACCATTGATGAGGAACAACCCCCGCAGCGCTCCCAACCGCAAGCGGCTCCTATCTTCACCGTCCCTGCTCCACCGACACGCGCCATCCACGTGCCACTGCCGATGCCGACGCCGATGCGCACCGCCACCACCTCCTCCTGCTCAGCAGATTGACTGCTCAGTCATAATCGGGGACATGATGAAATACATACAGCAGGGCATGGACCCTCAGACCCTTGTCTCAGCGTTTGAGTACAGCATTGACAAACTACGAAACGTCACTGACCACCATTTCAGGACCCTGATCATTTTCAAGGCCTATGTCGACATCCAGACCGGTAACGTTTAATGTTCAACACCAGCTTGCAACTTCTCAGGATTGCCACCTGGAACGCGAACGGATTACATTCCAAAAATAAACGAGGTAAGAGAATTCTGCTTAGAGTATAACCTTGATGTTCTTTTGGTCCAGGAAACTAAATTAAGACCTGGAGAGACCCCACTGATCGCAAATTATCGATTCTATCGTTTGATAGGATCAACCTAAATTCTAATGTAAGCGGAGGCACCTGCATTTATGTGAAAAGTAGCCTTAGGCACCATGAACTACCTGCTCCGCGCCTTAATTGCGCCGAGGTAGCCATGATTCAAATTAATCTGAATGATTTCCCCCCATTATCATCGCTTCGACTTACGTCGCACCTCACAACCCAGGTGGATACCCGGTGAAGGATATAGACAGTATTCTGAAATCTGGACCCAATGTGATCTTAGCTGGCGACCTAAACGCTTTCCACTCTAGTTGGAATTTCGGACGTTCAAACCATAATGGATGCAAATTGAACAGATATCTGAAATTACAAAGAGGATTGAAAGTCGTAGCCCCCCCAGACCAACTAGATTTAATATTATTAGTAACCGCGCGGGGAATGTCCTTGATTATGGCATTTTTAAATTTATCCCATTTAATTGTGAAGTCGAGGTGATTAACGAACTTGATTCAGATCACCTACCTGTTTTGTTTACCTTAGAAACCAGCGTAGAATCACTGAAAGGTCCAGAACAGCTCTTGACCAATTGGGAGAACTTTCGCTATGTGCTAAGCACTAAGCCCCTCCCACTCTTGCATTTAAGCGAACCCGCTGACGCAGATAAACTCATTTCTGACTTAGAGCTATCGCTGCAAGGAGCTCTTAGGGACTCATCGAAGCCAAAATTTAAACCTCCACCTGTTAGGTTTCCAAGCGAGCTTAAAGAAATCAAATATAGAAATGCACTTCGTCGGTTCTGGCAAGAGTCTAGAGATCCAAATGCCAGAGCCGATTACTTTAGACAAGTAGCAATAGTTAGACTCATGACTAAAAAATTTCAGCAGCAACGATGGGAACATACCATAGAGGCCATGACGCTTCAGACAACACTATTTAGACGAACGTCCTTGTTGCGAAAACCTTTTAGCAACATTCCACCACTCATACACTCAATGGATCTTTTGCTTACGCACCAGAGGAGAAAGCCGAGCTTTTAGCTGACAGCCTACAAGATCAATTTGAAACGAACCACGACGTCGAAGATCCTATTTTCTTCAGACGCACTAACACTGAAGTAGCAGACTTCCTACAACAACCACACATTAATGATATGAGTCAGGTCAGCCCAGAGGAAGTCTGTGATTTTATCAAGAAAATTAAACCCAACAAGTCTCCTGGGATTGATTGCATCACTAATCGCATGCTAAAATCTCTTCCTTACACCTACGTGATATTGATCACTTATTTGATTAACTTCCTAATCGATAAGTGCTACTTCCCACAGAGCTGGAAGACTGCCGTAGTTATTCTATTCCAAAACCTGATAGCAATAGGGCCTATCCCCAAAATTACCGTCCAATCTCACTGCTTAGTGGAGTGAGTAAAATATTCGAATATTTCGATTCTTAAACGCCTGGATCAGCACTGCACAGATCATAATATCCTCATCCCTGAGCAATTTTGTTCAGAACCCAACTCAGTACTTCTCACCAGCTCTTACGTGTTAACGAGCTGATCCATGATGGCTTTATCAATCGTAAATCTACGGGAATATTATTTCTGGACGTAGCCAAAGCCTTTGATACAATTTGGCATAATGGCTTATTACTCAAGCTCATGCGACTTGATTTTTCGCCCCAGTTCATTAAAAATTATTCACTCGTATCTCACTTTGTGTAATTTCAGAGTGCGAGTGGGAGGGACCATTTCTAGCGATCATCCAATCAGGAGCGGGGTACCGCAGGGTTCACTGCTCGGCCCTAGATTGTTCTTAATCTCTGTGAACGATATACCTAAGCCAGAGTTCTGTAAACTGGCCATGTTCGCAGATGACACAGCGATAATTGCACAGCACAAAACACCGTCGTTGCTTTGCTTAATGACTACATTCCTCGCTTGGAAAGTTGGTTGACCGCCTGGAAAGTTAAAGTTAATCCTACCAAAAGTGCGTGCCTTTTGTTTACACGTAAAAAGAACATTGGTTCTCTTTTAAATGTCACCCTTTTTTGGCCAGCCAGTCCCCTGGGTTACTGAATACAAGTACCTGGGGTTAGTTTTTGACTCTAAATTGACTTTCAATACCCACTTTGCTAAAGTGGTTGCCAAAGCAACTGCTGCTAGCGTAAAAGCTAAGGAGCCTAATTTCTCGAAAGAGTAGGCTAGCGATCAGACACAAGGTTTTACTCTATAAGTCTATCCTTCGACCAATTCTCTTATACGGATGTCCTATTTGGGCGTCCTCCACAATCGCAAATCTTAAGAAGCTGCAAGTCTTTCAAAATAAGCAGATAGCTATGATAGTTAACGCCCCGTTGTTTGTTAGAAGGAAGCAACTCCACAGAGACCTGAATATAGAACCCATTATGGACTATATCTTCAAAATTTCAAAAAGTTCCATTCTAAATGCCCTCAGATCCGAAACGAAGCGATCAGACAAATACCTGTATACCATCCAGGTGTGGCTAGCTCCAGGAAGAGACCCAGAGCCATCTATGATCAGCAATGGGAATCTTTCCCGGCATTGAAAAGGCGTTGTGGATTCTATCCTACAACCGCTGATTCTACTGCTGTGGCTGTTGTTCAGTCACTCTGACCACTTCAAGCGAATCTGAGCTGCAATCTTTGGCATTTAAATTAGTTTAGATTAATTTTCTGCTACGATGAGCAACTTAAAATAGAACATAGCTATCTATAAAAAAATAAATATATAAAGTTTCAGTAATTTAAATATTTAGTTTAACTAGGTTTTAACTTTTAATTTCATAGGTTCTTAATTTCCTAATTTAATTACCTGCTCGCTTTATTTTGTTTAACCTCTCCGGCTTAGAACTGATTTAGTTAGATGTAACCTCCTATTTTTATAGTTTAATTCTCAATTGTTTGTTTAATACTAATTATCTTGTCTTAACTCTGTTATTAACTTTTAAATTCTTAATTTCAACAGCATTTAAAAAAGGCTCTGGATGTCTAACCATGATTTTTGAAATTATTTTATCAAAAAAGATGTGCTTTTTCCTGACCTTGTCAGGTTTTTATAAACATTGTAAATATGGACTGATGGCGCCATCTACCGGTGTCTCAGCCACATAGATGTGCGGATCTAATTTGTATGTTTTATTTTATTTTGTGCAACTGTGCTGTAATTGTGTAACTTGTACTCTTTATGATATTTTTCTGAACCTTAAAAATATTTTTATTTTTTAACTTTAATCTTTTATTTTTGGGCATCGTCAACGGACCCCTAATTGTACCTATAGCTTTAGCTTTTTTTCGATCTCCTGCTTTAATTGTTCTCAAGCAGGAGATGTTTTTCCTAAATTCTTAATTGTTATATTTTTATTATTGAAATACATTAATTGAAGCAACTACATTTTTATGCAAATTTTCTATTTAACTTAAGATGTGGAGGTATTTTGGTTCTTAAAACCACCTTGGAACTCCGTAACAGGTACGCCCGTTGCCCGTTGCCCCCGGGTCAATGACTCAGGGTAGGGGACCATCTTTTATCACATTTTAGTGCTTCGTCACTCTTGCATCACTTTTTGGTAAGGGACCAGCCACAAATTGAGGCATTAGCCTACTTTTTGACTTTCGTGATTCGAGAAGCTTCTGGATTCTTCTCGATCTGGAGGGGCCGTATTTGTCTTGCATTTAGTGTTGGTGTCTTCCTTCTCGGTTGGGGGGCGTATACTAATTGCAAATTTTTATTTTTGAACTTTGATCCTGCTCTTTCCGGAACCCCTTAGGGGGTGGTATTATAATTTACCTTCCGCTTTTCTTTTATATTTTTTCCTTTTATTGTATTTTATTTTATTTCATTCTTTACTCTGTATGGTTTTTAGTTTTTGTTTGTTTTTTCTGTTCTTCATGTGTATGGGGGTGGGGGTATTTCTCAGGTTGGGTCATCCTTTTTCCCATGTACAGGTCATCGGGTTTCTTTCCAGCAGGGGTATTTTTCAGGGGACTACATTGCCCATTTCTTTATGGGGGGTAGTTTTCAGGTTTCTTTTGGGTTCTCTACTGTTTTTTCTTTCCTCATTGCTTTTTATTACTATTTTCCATTGTATATATGTCATTGAACTATTGTGCTGCATTTATAGTGTGCACATGTACATTATAATTATTATTATTAGTATTTTAATTTTAATAGTAGACTCATGGTATATTATTCCTTTTCATTGCTATTGTATATATTTTTTGATAAAATTGTGCTACATTAGCAGTATCATCATGTACTCTTTTAATTAGTAATTTAGTACCCTGTTTAAAGTATTTTTGTGGATTCATGATATGTGTGGAGGGGTAGCCACCGGGGTGGTTTATTGCATCATTTTCTGTGTTTTTCACAACTTCATTCTTCTTTCATTATTGACTTATTTTCTACAAAACTCTCTTTTCCTTCGGTTATGGAACCTAACACGCCAAATATGGACGCAATTCTTGAAGGTCTCTTACCCCAAGAGAACCTTCTCAAAAACTGCCAACAGCAGCCGACGAGATCATGGAAGTGGCTCTTAAACATTACCAATCCATTGTGAACCTCACGGACAAAAGGGGATTACGATTGATATGCGAACGTAATTCCGTAACAATGCACTATCACTAGTGAACCTCATCACAAAACAAAGTGCCCGAATAGCAGAGCTTAATGGATGCCTCTTGGAAAGAGAGGAAATGGCAAAACCACTCAAACCATCAACAAGAAACCTTCTTTCTCTGAAATTGTTAAGTCAAAAGAAATCAAGAAAGCAAAAGCCAAACCAGAGACATCAAAAAGAAATTCTTAACTACAATCAAGCTCATAGAAAAAACCGCAACCTCTCTCAAAACCAAGGAGCAGGTCCAAGCGAAAATAGATGTTCGAAGAATTAAAATTGGAATCAAGAACGTAAGAAATATCAAAGAAGGCGGAATTTTCATTGAAACGGAGACAGAGAAGGACCTTGTTAAATTAATTCAACATTTTAAAGAACAAGATGATTTAAAAGACCACTTCAACATCAATAAACCCAGGGCAAGGAAACCCCACATCATATGCTTCGACATCTCAGCAGACACAGAAGAAAAGACGCTTCTAGACAGTATGGAACAATTCTCAGAAGGTATGAATGACTTCGCTATTAAACACCACTACAAATCCAGAAGGGGTATAAATTGGATCATTGAAGTGGACCCGAGGATATGGTCCAAAGTCACAGCCACCAGAAAACTAAACCTGGGTTGGGAGCGGATAAACTTCAGGGAATATCTGCGAACATTCCAGTGTTTTAAATGCGGAAAGTTCGGGCACATTGCCAAGGTAGGCAGGCAAGAAAAAGAAATCTGCACAAAATGTGGAGAAACAGATCACAGATGGCAGAGTTGCAAAAAGAGGAAAAGTGCGTTAACTGTGTTAACCACAACGCTAAATTCCACACTAAACTAAACACGAACCATGGCTGCACAGACAGTAAATGCCAAATGAAAGAAGAGAAAAACTTCATCGCATCAAGAACAAACTATGGATAATAACATCTCATTATCCATAAAAGGGGCCCATATAAACCTAGGTAACTCTAGAGCAGCCAACATCCAACTCAACCAGACTATCATCTCACACCAACTTGACTTTCTCTCTCAATGAACCATACACCTATGAGGACAAAATTACTTGCATTCCACAAGACTATAAGATCATTGCACACTCTGTTCGTCCAAAAGCGGCAGTCATCATTCACAGCAAACACGACTGTCAAATGGTTCTCTCAAATCAATGCACGGTCGTCGTTTTGCTCAAGATTCAACATACAACTTGCCTCCTTATCTCCACCTACTGCCCGCCCAGTGAGGGGCTTTTAGACACTCTCTCCTTACTCCAGGAATGGATAGAGAAGTTCTCAGAGCATAAGATCATCCTTCTCGGAGACTTTAACGCCAAATCTAGAGTCTGGGGCAAGAGAAACGACGATGAAAGAGGCTCGCAAATCCTGCACTTCACCAACGTATTGGACCTGAATATCGTCAATTCCCCAAACACGCCTCCCACATTTAATAGCAGTAGGGGCCAAAGCTGGATTGTCCTGCTACTGACTAAGAATATAAACAACAACATCACTCTAAAAATACTTGATGAAATATCAAATAGTGACCATTGCCTCTTACTTTCAACTTGGGACACTAAAGAACTACAACATCAGCATCAAAACAGGATATCCATTAACCAACGCAACTGGCTAACGGCTAAAAGATCATCTCCTCAATAGTTATAGCTAACAGTCCCTTCGACACCGATAACCTAAACAATTCCATAGAGAACATCCAATCGGAGATCAAGAAGAAATTATCCAGAACCATCACCTCCTCCAATTACTCCTCCCCAAAGAAAAACGCAATCTGGTGGACAATAAAACTCCAAATTAAACGCAGCAAAACCAGAGCACTGAGAAGTAAATTTCAAAAAGAACAAAATCCGAACATCAGAGCCATCCACAAAGCAACCTTTAAGAAAGCACTAGCTGAATACAAAAAATAATTATTAATACTAAGATTTAAATTTAAACAATTCATCAACAATATCACTACTAGTAACTGCTTTGGAAAGAACTTCAAAGTCATCACTGATAAGAAGAAAAGGGCAACAGTCACAAATAAGATCAGTAAAGAGGACGGAATCACTGGAAGAGACCTCTCATTCATCCTAAGTACCACTTTCCACTCCATCCCACCAAAGAAACATTTCTTTCCCAGTCCAGCAAGACCAGGACTTCAGGGAAATCACAGAAACTGAATTGGAGGCCGTCATTAGACAACATCAAGCCGAAGAAAGCTACAGGACCAGACGAATTCCCGGGAAGTTATTAGAGAAATCTACTATGCCAACCCGGGTTGGTTCAGGAAAATACTAAACTCCCGGAGAATTCCCTAAGACATGGAAGACAGCCAGGGTGGTGCTTATACCAAAAGACAATAAAGACCTCTCACACCTGGAGACTACAGACCAATCTGTCTCCTCCCATGCTGGGGCAAGGTTTTGGATAAAATATTAGCGGACAGACTGGCCTTCCTTCTTGAAAGTAATCATCTCCTACACGACCTCAATTCGGTTTCAGAAAGAAACGCTCTACCATCAATGCCCTTCAAAATATTAAAAATTTTATATCTGAGGCCCAGGAGAGAAGACAAGTTACCTGCATCATCTCATTAGATATCGCAAATGCTTTCAACTCGCAAAATGGAACATTTTAACCGACAAAATCAATAGTCTTAATATCCCTGCGTACCTGAAGCTTATCTCTAATTTCTTAACGGACAGAAGCGTCTCACTAAACGATACATTCACCACTCCTACAACCAGGGAATCCCACAGGGATCCTGTCTCGGACCAATCCTTTGGAACATTTATTTTAATGATCTCCTTGGAAATTGACCTCGGTCAACAAGTTACAATGCAAGCCTTCGCTGATGATTTAGTACTTCTCTTTATCGCTCCAGCAACGTTCCACTTCTCCAGTATTTGCCCAGACCCTCTTCAGAAAATCAATAACTGGATTTCAGATAACGGACTATCTCATTAATAAAGACAAAAAGCTTTTCACCATCATCTCTAACAAAAAATATTCCCATATCCCAACTATTAAATTTGGTAATTTTAAAATTAAATACCGGAAACATATTAAATACCTTGGGTAATCATAGATAATCAAATGAATTGGTACCAACAACTAGAATATACAACTGTAAAAAGTTAATAAAATTATGCAAAAACTTAACAGAACCACAAGAGTATATTGGGGACTTTCACCCAGTATTAAAAAAGAAATCTACAAGAGGGTCCTGGAAAAATTATCACATGGATACGAGGTTTGGTTCAATAACAAAGCCAAACAAAACCAGAAACTTAACAAACTTCAACGAATCAGCCTCATCAATATTACTAAATGTTACAGAACGGTGTCTACAGATGCCTTATGCATTCTTGCCGGAATTCCTCAATCACTCTGACCCTGAGATCCATGCTGCACTTATATCTTCACAAAACAATCACTGTGCAGAACTCCATCTCCGCAGCCGAACTTGAAGATCCTCCACCATCGAACCCCCAAGGGAAAAGAAGAAATACGAATGAAATTTTCATCAGAATCCTGATAGCGGCTGCTGCATTTCGCAACGGATCAAAAATGGGCAACAGAGTTGGATATGCCATGGTAGTTTTTAGGGAAATGAAGAAACATCACACAGCGGCATATGCTTGAATGATGAGGCATCTGTATACATGGCAGAACTTAACGCAATCAAACTTGCAATCGAACACATCATTCACAATAGAATTTCACATGCAAAAATTATCTCTGACACCAGAGCTGTTCTCCAGGCTCTTCAATAACCCAAATCATCTTAATCCACAATTCTGCTTATCAAAAGGTTATTAGCCAACCCATACCCAAAAATAGAGTTAATGTGGACTAAAGCCCACATAGGAACAATTGGTAATGAAATGGCTGATTGTTATGCAAAGTAAGCCACAAAAAAGGGAGGTCATAGACATCCAGACAAAACTCACTCCGAAATATATAAGAACTTGCTGAAACAAGTCATTATATGAAACTGGCAATTGGAATGGACACCTTCGCCGAAAGGCAGAGAAATATTCGCCATCTGCCCTACAGTCAGCACAAAAAGACTCCATGGCAACTTCTTCATTAACAAAATAATCACCGGCCATGGAGCTTTAGCCTCCTATCAAGAAAGGTTCTTCAACAAGACCAACAGTTGTTCCTGTGGACCGGTTATAGAAGACAGAACTCATGTACTATTTGAATGCAACAAATGGCAAGACCTCAGGAAAGAACATTTTCCAAAAACTATAGACAACTAACACTTAAAAAACTGCTCCTTAACAAGTCAGCAAGGACTGGCATAGAAGCCATCATGAAGAATAAGCTTGAGGACATTATAGAAACAGTCAATACTTCCCCATAGCTTCTGACTTCATAGTTTATATGCCATACACCTTCTTTTTTCTTTTTTTTTTCAGAATATATTACTCAAGATCTTTTATAGTATTTTATTTCCTTGTACATTGTTGTTTTCACACTTTTTTTGTACTGTATTGTTTATGTATTGCACCAGGAATGTTATTCCCCAAGATTGTAAATATTTTATCTGTTTTTCCACCTGTAAATGTAAATTTTTTGATTTCTAATAAACTGCCTTTGGTCTGGTCCCACCCTGGGAGTGAGCGGCAGGCCAGTGGACTGAGTGCGGGTGTCCGGTGTCTTCGCCGGGCTGCTCGAGTTCTGAGTTTGGGTTGCTGCTGCGACTCCGAACATCATTATCGTGTGCCCCCTAGGGGGGCGGGTCGAGCTAAGTTAACTATTACCCCATAATCGTGGAATTCGGCTGTAGACGTCGGAGAGTGAAGACGTGTTTTCTGTGCTCCGCTGTACGTGGTTTTGTTGATTTTCTACCCGCGGTTGTTCCTTCGCTGTTCAGCGTTGTTTTCGACCTCGCGTCGAGTACGGTGGTCTTCTTCTCCACTTGTGCTTTTGTGGCGTGGTGTACCCGCCTAAAATTCGCGAGTGCTGTGTTTTGTGTTCCTTCGTACTACTGTGTGTTTGTTTTTACATTTTCAGTGTTTTTTTTGTGACTTTTCTCATTTTTGTGCGTTTGTTTAGCTTCGAGATGAGCGGCTAAAACCGCAGTAAACTGCCCCGGTGAGTCCCTCCACACTATTATTTTATGAATCTATGTACCTTATGCTTTGTATTGTTATATTTTGTATGTATTTAGTATTGTACATGATGTTTTCTTGTGTTTTGATTACCTTTTGCACTTCTATGGTTTGTGTGTTTTTTAATATTTTTGTGTATTTTTATTTATATTTTTTTTGCTCTTCTATACTCTTTCCTTTCGGTTTTTAACTGCTTTTTATTTTATTTTTTGTTTTATTTTGCTCTTTTGGGGTTTTCTGGACTTCGTTTTTGTGCACGGTTTTTGGCCTTTGGTTCCCGTTTCTTTATTTTTTTTTTCTTTTTTTTCGCTTTTATTAGGTTCTGTATCTTCTTTGCTTTCTTTTGGTGGTTTAATTTTATTTTTCCGATGTTTTTCTTGATTTTTAGAGTGTTTTTATGTTCTTGGCATTTTGGGATTTTTTCTACCTTCCTCTTCCCACCGCCATATCTTCTGTGTTTTTGCTTTGATTTGTTTTATTCTTTCACTTTTGGATTGTCAATCGCTAGGTGATTACGGTGGTATTTTGATTTTCGGGATGGAAATTGTTTTGGATTTTTGCGGTCGTTTTTACTTCTGCACTCGTTGCTTGTATTTTGGAGTTTTTTTCGTTCCCGACTTTTCCCGATTTTTGTATATGTTTTAGTGTTTTCTTTTCTCTTTCTTGCGGTACCTTTCTTTTATTTTTCCGTATTCTTGTTGCCAGTGGATGGCATTTTGAAACTTTGCCCATTTCGGCAACCCGCGGTGCCGATCTACACCATTCTTCTCCGGAGCGTAGTCGCTTTCTCGGCTGTTTTTGGCATTTCTGTTTGCTTTCTCTCTCTTTCCCGATCTGGCTTTTATTTTCGCTTTTTGGACTCAATCTTTGCTTTTTCTATTTCCCTGTTTATTTTTCTTTTATTTTGGTAGGTTTCTTTTTGTTTTCCGCTGAAAACTTGGTTTTTTAGGAGGTTTTGTTGGCTTTTTTTTCTTCCTACCTGACTCTTTTCTTTCTCTATATCTTTTTTGTTTCTCGGTCTTTCGGGATTATTTTTCCACCCTTCATTTCTTTATTGTTTTGTGTTTCTGACGGTACTTTCATTTTTATTCTGGGTTTATTTTTGGATTTTTCATGGTATTTTTAAGTTAGTGTTCTTGGCTGTGTTGTCGGTGTTTTGAGGATTTTTTTCTCCCCGATCTCTTTTGTTTTTCTTTTACTTGGTCATTTTTGGTCTCTATGTTCTATATTTTTTTTATATGTGGTAGAGTTTTGTATCCCCTTTCTTATGGTACCTGGATTATATTTTTCCGACCATTTTTTGCTGGAGGATGGCTGTTTCTTTTTGGGTCTCTTTCTGCAACCCTTCGCGCCGACGCTGCGCCATTTTCTTTTCGTTCGTTGCTTTTCCCGCCTTTTGTTTCGAATTGGAACAACTTCGTTAGGGGTTTTTCCACTTAGTGCTTATTTTCTGCTGTCTTTTCCCCCTCTGGGGACCGTATGTCTATTGCAGTTTTTTGTTTACTTTCGGTATGTCTCCTTTTCTTCTTGCGTATATGGAACTGTGTGTGTCTTGCTTTAAATTTTGGCTTGTATTATTGTATTTTCAGTTTTGTAGTAGTATTGATTGTTTATATAGTAGTATTGTAGTTGTAGTATAGTAGTATGTGTAGTATTAGCTTGTATTATTGTATTTTTTCTTGCTTTTCGGTATTTTCTTAGTTTTATTATTTTGTACTTTGCTTTACACATGTGATTACTCGAAATGGCGAAATGTGCCATTTTTGCACTTACAAATACACATTTTTGTTTTTCCTATGTTTCCATGGATTCACACCTTTTCATTTTTAATGCACTGTATATTATTGTATCCTTGTATTTACATGTGTTTTAACTCACGCTGGCGAACTGTGCCAGCTTCACATCTTTCCATTTGCACATTTCTGCTTGTGCATTTGTATATTGCGCTGTTTATTGTTCTTCATTTACATGTGTATACACTTTTTCAGGGGTATATTTTGTTTCTCTTTTTCTTTTATATTACTTACTTTTAGTAAAATCTTGAAGTATTGACTTCATTTATGTGTCTCCATGTATTTTTCCTTATTACAGATTTTGTTTATATTGTGTTCTTATTAGTAATATGGTTTCTTGTATACAGTAGCTTAATTGTAGATTCATGATATGTGTGGAGGGGTAGCTCACTGGGGTGGTTTTTTGTTGCCTCATTGTTTTTTTTTTTTTACATCTGCATCCTGCTTTCCCTTTTTACTACGCTTTCTGTTTATTTTTTGTTCATCCATCTCATTCTCCTCCATCATGGAGTCACCTTCCCCAGATATGGACACTCTACTAAAAGGACTGTTACCCGAAGAGGGTCTTCTAAAAACATTACCAACTGCTGCAAGGGAAATTATGGAAGTGGCTCTAAACCACTACAAACCATTGTCAATCTCACTGACAAAAAAGGAATCGCTATCGACATGCGATCCGACTTTCGGAATAACGCCATGGTTTTAGTTAAATTAATTACCAATCAAAACTTGAAAATGGCCCAACTTGAGGGCAGAATTTTTGAACTTGAAAAGCGGCATCTGTCAAAGTCAGCGCCCCATTTCTTGTGTCCACCCAACCAGCAAATGCAGCCATCAAACCAACTTTTGCAGCGGTTGCTAAGGCTAAACCTACTCCAGAAACAAGGCAAAAACCTAAGCCCAGATTACAACACCTGGCCGTAATCAGGCCGATTGAAAAAAAATGAAAATGGTTCCTCAAGCGTCACAAAAGCATTCGTCCAGAAAAACCTGGACATAACCAAGGTCAATATTGGGATCAAAAGAGTATTCCACACCAAAAACGGCGGTATTCTGGTTGAAACCGTTGATGACGATGGACTGGATAAACTCCTCAAAGAGCTTAAAAACAGCTCAGCCATCAAAGAGAAATTTAACGTGGGAAACCCACCAAAAGAACCCCAGTTTGTTACAGTGTTTTAAATGCTGTAGGTTTGGTCATCTGGCGAAGAACTGTAAAGCTGAGAAGGACATTTGCACAAACTGTGGCAGTCCTGATCACACTTGGAGACAGTGTAAGGAAACAGCTTCCTGTGTCAACTGTTGTTTCTCAAACACAAAAATCAAGGCCGATTGTGAAAATTGGACACAAAACATTGCTGCACTCGTAAGACCTGCCCATCCTATGAGAAAGAAGTTAAAAGTATAATTAATAAGACATACTATGGTCAATAAGTTCCAATTCCCATTTAAATTCACTGGTGGTCACCTAAACCTGGGAAACGCCAGAGCAGCATCGGAGTTTCTCAATAACTCAATAGTAAAGTTTGATTTTGACTTCTTTTTTCTCAACGAGCCTTACGTCTCTGAAGACCTTATCACTGGAATCCCTTTAAACTACACCATAATTGCTCATAATAGAGCACCCAAAGCGGCCATCATCATTAAATGTACCTTCAATACCCAATGCATTTTCATCAACAGGGAAATTATCATCATTCTAGCCAACTTCAACAATCAAGACTTTCTCCTGGTATCTGTCTGTCCTCCCAGCCTAGATATTGAAGATAACCTCCATATCCTTTCGACTATCCTTAGTAAATATGAAAACAATCCCACGATCATTCTTGGTGACTTTAATGCCAAATCCAGAGTTTGGGGGCAAAGGGACTTGGATTGCAGAGGCAGAAAGCTACTATCATTCTGCCAACAGCATGAACTGTTCATAGAGAACTCTCAGACTCCCTCCCAACCTTCTCCTCGAATAGGGGAGATAGTTGGATAGATCTCATGATCACCAAAAATCTCTATTATGAGACCACCCTACAAATTCTGGACGAAGTCACCGACAGTGACCACAACATCCTTCACTTCCAATGTACGAACTATTTACAGGGATCTAATCCGGATAATAAAATTCGTATTAATAATCAACTGGTTCTCCATTAAGACCTCCATCCACAAGATCATAAGTCAAAACCTCAACCAACTTCCTGCAGGCGAGCTGAATAGCTACATTAATAAGATTCAAGACTCCATTTTTCAAGTAAACTCATTCAAACCTACCGCATTAAGCAATCAACAAAACAAAAAAAAGGAGAAATGCCATCTGGTGGACTGGAGAATTAGAAATTAAAAAGAAAAACAATAGCCATGAGAAGACGCTTCCAAAAAAGAAACTGACCAAAATATCCGCTCCCTTAAGAAAGCCATCTTCAAAAAGAACATATCAGAATACAAAAACTCATCCTGATGACCAAAAGAACCAAATTCAAGGAGTTCATCACCTCCATAACTAACAGCAACATTTTCGGACGAAGCTATAACATTCTGACAAACAAAAAAGAAAAAGAAGTTCTATTAACAAACCAATCACTAACCAAGCAGGAGCGCCCTCCGAAAGCACTGCAGAATCAATTAAGAATATCTTAGACTTTCATTTTCCATGGGCCGACGGACAGCCGTCCCCTTCGCACAGAAGAGTTCCTGCTAATTGTCCATCATACATTCCTCTCACCTGCAAAGAAGTTGAATCAGTAATCAATCTAATTAAACCACGAAAGGCTGTGGGGATAGACGGTTTGCCAGGGAAATCATCAGAGAAATCTTTCTGGCCAACAAGAAATGGTTCACAAGACCTCATGAACCATCTTCTAGCAAGTGGTCTCTTTCCTGCGGCTTGAAGATCGCAAGGATTATCCTTCTGGATAAAGAAAACAAGAGTCTCGACCATCCTTTCCATTTCCGGCCAATCTGCGTTCTTCCTTGCTGGGGAAAGATTCTCGACAAGATCATCACTAATAGACTATCCTTCCACATGGAAGCAAACCATCTCATAAGCGAAAACCAATTTGATTTCGAAAACAAATCCACAATACTTGCCATGAAAAGTATCCTTGACTTCCACAGAGCCGAAAATAACACCAGTCATCTTACATGCCTCATATCAATCGACATGGCGAACGCCTTCAACGCGGTAGACTGGAACATCCTCATGGAAAAGATTTACAAGCTCAACATCCCGCGAGAGCATTTTGAATACCTCCGGTGTGGTTTCGTAGATCCAGTTTCGTCCTCTGGATCCTTTGAAACTGTGAAGCATTTTAACGTCATTGTCTGATTCCTCAAGTGAACAGTGAAGTTTGATGCAGTTTGTAACTGTTTCTTCAGTAGTTTCAGTTGAAACCCCATAGCAGATGATTTGTGTGTTCCTTTGTATTGATTTCCCTATCTCAAAATTCTTCTTGATCTCGGGGTTTGTGTCCAGTTCTCTGAGCAGCTTGTCGAGGTCTGCATCATCTACTGTTTAAATTAATATACCTCCTTTTCTAACATTGGTGACTTTCTTGACACCAATATTTACTTTGTTAATGTCAAACGACTTTTGCATGAAGTGCTTGGTGTCAATTGAGTTTGAGGTGTCGTCTTTTGGCTTAATGATCGCAAGGTGCTGTTTTTTTAGGTTGGTGACCTTTTTTGCCTGTTTGTTGATGGCCGGTGTTGATTTCACTACTCCCGAGAATGATAGTTTTTCCTGAGTGGGATATCTTTGGGAGGGTTTTGTTTAGCAGAAAGAAGTCTTTCGTTAAGATTTTTCTCCATTTCGATCATTCTTCCTTTCATTTGGGCAAGGAGAAAACTTTGGTGTGAAATTATTGTCACAAGTGACAAAGCACTGACTCTAAAGGCCTGTTTCAGGTCCCTTATATCTGTTAGATTAAGAATGTCCTTGAAGTGTTGAAGAGCAACTGTCATGAGTTCGTTGTTGTTGTTTGGGAGTTTTTTAATTACGTTGTTGATGGAGGGAGTTCCCTCAGAAATTGACGTATCCATGATTTGGTGAAATAAATGAAATTTCAAATAATTTAACCCGACCAACCCGAAGGTACACGGTAACTGATAGACCAGAAGCACGACGGCACCCACTCAGGGCTACCTGGATACCACCTTATCCGGCTCCACGGATAGGGTGATATGTAATAGGTACAACACCCCACCGCTTATGGCTGCCCTCCAGTGGGCGTTACTGTTACGCCTGGGGAATAAACGTCACTTTATAGAGCGTGCCGCGCAAATCCCCGCAGGAGACGGCGGATCTCTTAGCCGTCTTAAGTGACGTTACTAGGGGGCACCACGAGGAGATGGATCCACTTCGCCCCCACATCAGTAGGGTTAGTCAGGTGTGAAACCGTCCTGTCCTAAGACATCCGGTACATCAGACCGGGGTTGCGGCAAATTATATATTTCTTTAAGCAGTTTTATTTAATTGTTGTACCGACTATGTGTACTTAATGCTAACTAATGTGTACTTAATGCTAATTGTTATGGTGTAATATAATGAACAAGTGTTAAAGTATCAGATTGCATATATAGTTTTTGTTCTTTCCTAATTTTTATATATTTTTAATTTAAAATTTATTTATTGATTTTGGTGAGTAATATTAGCATTCAAGACCTGGATTTTTTCAATATTCATACATGCTGAACACAGCATGTATGTATATTGAAAAATCCAGGTCCAAAATCTTAATTCTCAGTGTCCTGCAGTGTACGACAGACATCCCATGAGTAATGCACTCAATATAGTATATACAGTAGAAGCTCGTTAAGTCGAAAATCTCCAGAACTCGAAAAAAATTTTTTTCCCTTCCCTTCAAGCCCCAAAACCACCATTACTCGAAATTTCAACCCTCTATATGTCGAAATAATTAGCCAATCCCCACAAACAATTTTGGCATATATTTTCCCTCCGTATCTCAAAAAAAAAAATTTGTCTTGGAACATTAGCTATGTTTGATTTTACAACCTTTACAACTCGATCATTTGAAACTAATTACCTCTATAGCTAGAAGAAAAATAAGTTACCGACTTTAAGATTTACTGACAATGCATGTCATTGTTTCTTAAAAAAATAATATATGAGTATACATTTTTTTTTGTTCATTCTGTGAAATGTTCTTATTATAATTCTCAAAATAAGTTAGGAAGAATCTAAACCTCTACAAGTCGAATATTTCCTTACAAAATCATCAGTGTAAGTCGAAAAAATCTGTAACTCGAATTATTTGGCATCTCCTTGAAGTTCGACATACAGAGGTTCTACTGTATGCATGTGTGTGTATATATATCTAATATATAAAATTCTCGTGTCACAGTGTTTGTTGCCAAACTCCTCCGAAACGGCTCGACCGATTCTT
>BPLR01019731.1:0-16140 GCA_021605095.1 Caerostris extrusa | reverse complement strand
AGTTACGTATTGCTGTCCATTAGATTCCTTTTTCAAGTTTTTTTCCTTAAAAAAAATGTTTGTAGTGTCATCTGCAACGATTCAAGAGTTATTTCAGTTAAAAAGTTGTAGGTTTATTAAAAGACTTTGCATATATATATATATGTAAGCTAAGGGTTCGACAATTAATGAACATAATGCAAAAATACATAAAAAAAAAATAATTTGAAGATATAGAAATAAAAAAAGATCTTTATAGTTCAACTACCGTTTAAGTGGAAGGCAAACATCCGTTTAAAAACGGAAATGGACGAATCAATTATTTGTTAAGGCTGCTAGTCAGATATAAGTGGCGCAAGGCAATTTTTGAAAGAAAAAAGCTAATGGCGCTATTTTAGAATTTTTTTTCATCCAATTTTTCTTTTGATATTATGTAATTTAAAATTTTAATCATTAAAAAAATTAAAATTAGTTTAATTATAGGTTAAAACCCTTCGAAATTATTTGTCTTCTCTTACTTTGTTGTTGAACTTTCGTCCAACTTGGCCGATTGCCAATTTTCCACACGATCGATATCATGAACTATTCTAACTACAGAAGTATAAAGATTTCAAATGAAATTCTTGGTTGATCGTAGTACGTCCACTTTTTTTTTCAATTCCTTCTATTAGTTAATTTCCTATATATATCTTGTTCAAATTTTCAATCGTTCATAAAACACTTTTCATTCATCCACTCGAGTTCAAATGCATTTTTTTGAACTTGTAGTGGTTTTTTCAAATATTATTTCAGTAATTAAATTTAATTCATTAATTTTATTTTTTAGATTTAAAAGTTGCATATATCTACCAATAGATCGCCCCAGATAAACTTAGAAAATTAATGAACATTATTTATAAAGGACTTTTTGCAATAGAGTGGAAAAAAAGTAGGAATTGACTTTTAAATTTTTTTTATTTTTTTTATTACTTGTTACTATCATGTATTGGCAGAGGAAATGGAAATAATACTTCCTTCTAAATGGATATTCAACACTCTCCAGTTCCATTGGCTTTTTCATGCAGAGTTATATGTAAAAGACTGCTGTGTGTCAGATGTTTTCTACTACTACCACTATACCACACCACATCACTGTATGCCTAGAGCTGAGTTACCCTTTACAGTTTGGAAAAGGATGTGGGTGAGAAGAAGTCTGATTGCCTGCGACGCTCATATGGGGATTTTACAGCCTAAAGTGGATTCGAACCACTACAAACATCCAGGGCAACCTCCGGGACTCGAACCCAAACCTGTGGTACCGAGCGCCATTGGGATAGCCACTCGGTCATCAGGCCCCATGAAGTTTTACTAATTTTCAGGAATTTATTCAACCACTTCTCAGATTCCCTGCCATTATATTGCATGAAATATATAATTATCACTAGGACAGGCTATGGCAAATCAAAGGATCTCAGATCAACATTTATTAATTTTTGTAATTTTATTTCCAAGTACAGTCTACAATAAGAAATAAAATAAAAAGAACACAATGAGTATAAAAACACCATCAACAACAATACAAAACGAAGGAAATCACATAGTGACATGTTTAGCCCATAAGGGCCCTAGTCTCAGTCACGACCATACACTGTGGAACAGGGATGGGCAAACGTTTGCGGTCGCGGGCCAAAAAATCGATAAAAGAAGTTTGGCGGGCCAAGATACATTTTTTCAAAAAAAAAAAAAAAAAATTTAAAAACAATATACGAGTATTACAATTAAAATATGTTAATGACATGAATGAATTTGCGCTGAGACACGCTGGTTTATCCTTTAAAACTGTAAAAAAATATTTCCAGGTCCATTCATTATTAAAAGCACGGCACTTTGAATCAATTTTATCTTTTTTAGTAGCCATTTTGGGGTTGAAATATTTTACGAATAACCCAAACAAGCACTAGGTACTCTATACTTTTATAATTTTACCACTATTCGCACAATGATGCTATATGTCCGCAATTTTTCCATACGCAATCAATACTATTAGAACTCGCGTCAAAAGAGCTTAAAATGCGCAGTCTGCCACAATCTAATACCTCTAGGGTCTAATTCTCCTATATTGATTCCCCATGTCTGCTCCCCGAGAAAGAGATAACGCTTGTTGGCGCCAGTGTACAGCTATAAATAATATAGGACTTCCGCTTCTAACACTTACCGATTGAAAGCTGTCTGTGCTATTTCCGTCAATTTATGTTTTGTAGAAACAAAATAGAGAAAGTAAAAAGACTATCAGTCCTTTGAAAAGAAAGGAAGAAAAAAAAAAATAATAGTATTTGATACATAAAGTGAGATTACAACCATATAGTTTTGTAAGATGTTCAGATCAAGAACAGAGCTCGAATCCTGTCAAGATGAAGAATATATATTTTGAAGAATCACTCAAGGAAATCACGGTACGACAAGGCCAAACAGCATGAGTAAGAGAGAATGGTGGCAGCTGAAGAACACAAAGTGCAAGGCGGCACAAGGAATGATTTACGTGGTGGTTCAGCCGACCACTGGAATGATGCACCCAGCTGGAAAGGCGCGAGACTCAGCTTTGGCAACGACTCGAAGATGATGGTAATGTGAGTAATGCTGTTAGCACATATCGCCCTCGAGTTAACGTGCCGAGTGAGGAGAAAGCCAAAGAGGAGACACCACCTGTCATTAGCTATAATGACAGCTAGCAGACCGTATGCAGACGCTTAGCACATTACCCATATGTTGACAGGTCAGACACTCCACACCATCTTTACTAACCATATACTGTTTTTTGTAGCCTCTACCCAGGAAAAATCTAATATGTCAAACATATAGTTATTCTTTTCTTTATCTCATATTCACAGACTTGCTGCTTGTTTTGCTTATCTCTTCGTTCGAACCTTTTACCTCTATGACGCGAGCGTATATCAAATATAGATAATATAAGAAAATGTCATACATAGAAAAAATTTGTTTCACAAGTTTTTATGTGCCACCATTCATCTCATTTATTTAAAATATTGTACTTCGGTTTGAATAATTATTTTTTAACTTATTTCATATACTCTGTCTCGGATTAACAATCAAATTATAAAAATAAGCCGTTATATTTTTGTGAAACACTCACAAAATAAAAAAGTCGTACCAAAGTGGCACACGCAGGTGATTTGATGACAAAGAAAAGTGAGATAAGCAAAGGCTATTTTTGAAAGAAAGTTTTTTGAATAACATGAATTTCTCTAAATATAAATACCTCTGATCATAAAGAATTCATGCTTTAAATCTAAAAACTTCAAAGGTCACGGGATATGAAAAGATTGGTTGATTTTGACGATTTAAAGATTCCATGATACGCATGGCAACACACTTTATCACCTCAGCTTCCAGATGTCATAAAAAGCCCGCACGTTAATATTTACTATTTGTGAAAGCTTGTTATAAGCGCGGCGCCGCGGAATTTTCGCAAAGCTCTACGATATCCTACAAATTCCCGAGGGGCTGATCCGAAATCAGAGTTGAAAGATTAATCGGCCTTCAGGCCACAAGATATAAACAGTATTACAGCACACCAGATCTATAACACCCTGTGATAATAACTTCGTGAAAATCGCAATGTATCATTAAGACTTTATGAAAATATGGTATTTTGAAATTCAGAAATTCGCTCAGCGTATGATATGCAATGATTAGCGTATGGCGCGCTGAGGGTTGATGATCCGGTCGCGCCAGATGGCTGCGACGCATTAGTGGTAAACGTTGTCCTTCGACGAAAGAGAAGCGATACATAAAGCTTGAACGGGACCGGCTGACGCTCTGCGTCGCGCAGCAAGCCGCTCGTGCCAGTGAGCAGTGATCGCTCTGATGAAAGATCAGCTCGCGATGCGATCTGGGCATGGCGCCAGCCGTACAGTTTCCCTCGCCACTGGCAGCGCACAGTGAATAGCTACAGGTGCTTCATTGCTTTCATCACTTCAGGCTGCGACGCGCAAGGACTCAGAACCAGCCGAAGTTCGTGGTTGTTAGTCGGACATTATATGTAAATTATTTCATCGTTTATTGCTTTGTTTTCTTTTATTGTTACATTTAAGATTCTAATAAGCAATTCTTCTCCTGCATGGGGCAACAGCCTCTTGCTGGGCTAAGGCCGTCTGCCAACGGGCAGATTTCGGGACAGGAGATGTTTTCTTTTTACAGGGTAGGATTATCAGCCTTATGCTTTAACCTTATCAGCCTTATACTTTAAAAAATTAATCAAATATTTAATTGCTGAATGACTAAGAATTTTAAAGAGTTTTTTTAAGAATTTTTAAAACGTCATATAACTCATGTTTGTGAAAATTGCAACACCATGAAGGAATCGTCATAATTGAATGAAATTTAATACACAGTTGAGTGGTAGTGGTACAAACAAATGATTAAATGTTCAAAGCAAACAAACAATAACAAGAGATCGGAATCAGTATTTTGTGTAGCCACCACGCGCCGCAATAAGTGCTGCTACGACGTGGCATGGAGTCAAACAAATTTTGAATGTCTGCCTGAGGAAGAGCATTCCCTATTGTTTGTATGCGCACCCAAAGTTCGTCTGCAGAAGCAACAGGACGAGGATCACGAGCGAGACGCCGACCAACGAAATCCCACACACATGTTCAATCAGCGACATATCCGGGGAATACGCAGGCCAAGGAAGAAGCTGTACCTTCCGCGTTGCAAAGAAAGATTGAACAGTCCTAGCGATATGAGGGCGGGCATTGTCCTGTTGAAATACAGCGCCTGGCAAGCTTTGAAGGAAGGGAACAGCTTGGGGGCTGTAGAACTTCACTGATGTACCGGTTGCTGTTCAGATTGCCCACAATTCTTAGCAATTGAGATCGTCCATGATATACTATGGCACCCCAAACCATAACTCCGGGTGTTCGTCCACTGTGGCGTTCGATAATGCACTCCGGAAGGTGGCGTTCACCGGCATAGCGTCTGACACGAATGCGGCCATCATGGTACCACAAATTAAAGCGGGATTCGTCAGAAAACACGACATGCTGCGAATCAGCACGCCAGTCTCTATGCTGTGCGGTCCATTGTAGCCGCAGGCTGCGATGGTTTAGCGTGAGAGGGATCCTGTATAAAGGAGTCCTTGCGCGCAGTCCACGCTGCAGCAGACATCTACGAATTGATGAAGCACACAATGAAACACCTGTAGCTATTCACCACTGTGCTGCCAATTGTCTAGAGGAAGCTGTACGGTCCGTCAGCGCCATGCGGATCACGTGTCTATCATCGCGAGCTGACGTCACTTTTTCGGGGTCCACTCCCGAATTTCCGAGTTGTCCGACACTCGTCCGTCCACTGCTTCCAAAGACGCATCACTGTGCTGCTGTTACGCTGCACACGAGCGGCTACTGCACGATAAGACGATCCAGCTTCACGAAGGCCGATGATTCTCCCCGTTCAAACTCTGTAAGTTGTTCAAATCTCGCTCTCTTTCGTCGAAGAGGCATAAGTAACGATTGAACTAACGTTTACCACTAGCAGATAACCATACACGCCTCGCTACAGCCGTCTATTTATTCGGATCCATCCGCCGTTCAGAGGGAGCCGCTCAGCATACGCATACGCTACGGATTTCAAATTCTAATCATTTGCATATCATGCGCTAATTTGAATTTCCTGAAAATTTCAGCTCACTCGCGTAAGTCCTTCATGGTGTTGCAATTTTCACAAAGTTTATTATCACAAGTGTTGCCTGAATGGCCGAGTATAAATATAAATCTATAATTGTAATGCTGTAATAAATTTTTAATTTTTATATCTTGTGCTTTTAGGGCCTGAAAGGCCGAGTGGGTAGCGCTCTGGGCTCTGTATCACAGGTTTTCGGGTTCGAGGCCCCTCGGGGCCATGGATGTTTGTAGGATGTAGGATGATCGTAGAGCTTTGCGGGGGTATTGTTACTTCGCGGCCGTAGCTTATCTTCAAGCTACACGCACCTCCTGGGTAGTGCTAAATGAGTAACGTCTGTGCAGCGCTTGCCTTAAGGCATCCTAGATAATTGTCTAAGTGTTTGCCAGCTGCATTAAAAACAAAAATATTATCATAAAAATCAATCTTTAAATCATCAAAATCAACCAATCTTTCGTATCCCGTTGACGGAAAAGAGATAAGAATATTTTAAGTTTTAGATTTAAAGCATGGAATTCTTTATGATCCAGAGAGTAATTTTTTATATTTAGAAATTCATGATGACCGAAACTTTTCTTCAAAGAGTTTTCTTACAATAATTTTTACTAATATCTACTTCTTTTAAGGCCTGTCGCTATTTTTAAAAAAATCACCTCTTTTTTTTGATATTGCCCTTTAATTTTGACTTTTTTATTTAAATAAGAGATGTTTTCATAAAAATATAACAGCTTTATTTTATAATTTGATTTAATTTAATCGGACAATATGGCTTGCTTGTTGAAAAAGATATATGAAATAAGTTAAAAAAATAAAATGTTTGGTTTCAATCTTCAAACCGAAATTACCAATATTTTAAATAAATGAATAGATAATTATAACTCTGATTAAATTTATTTTTATAAAGCTTGGTAAATAGAATTTTTTTTCTATGTATGACATTTTCTGCCGTATGTATCTATATTTGATATACACTCATGTCCATAAATTAAAGATAATGAAGTTCAGGCAAAGAAAGAGATAGAAGCAAAACAAAATTGACTTATTTGTAAAGTCTATTAATTAAACAAAGGATAAAGAGCAAAAAAAGATGCTATATGTTTGACATAATTAATAAAAATTGCGATTTTTACTCCCTGGAGCAAATTTCAAAAAGAACCTATTTACAAAAACAGTATAACATGGTTAGTAAGATGGTTAATATGGAGTATGTCTCTGACAGGTCTACGAGCATATAGACCAATGTGCCCTAAGCGTCTGCATACGGTCTGCCTTGAAACTGTCGTACCGGTAGCTGAAGAGAGCTGACGAGACAGGTCTGATGCTATGCTCCGTCTGTTTCTTTTCTCAGTAACTGCTAAATACCGATCCTCACTCGGCGTTGTAACTCGGGGGCGACCTGTGCTGTAACATTTACTCACATTACCATCATCTTGGAATCGTTGCCAAAGCCTGGAGATGGCACTCTGGGCGATTCCAAGTTACTCGGATACTTCCAGCTGGGTACGTCCACATTCCAGTGGTCCGATAATTCTACCACGTAAAAATCATCCAAATGCTTCCTTTGTGCCATAACTATGCGGTTATTGCACTGAAAGGCTTTTAAAGCGCTTGTGAACAATTTCACTTCTTTGCCACCATTCCTTATATACCCCTCTCTTACACTCGCGTCATTGTGACGTACTATTCGTGCCATCTGGTGGTTTCCTGTAATTTGCGTATTCTTCTTCAAGATGTGTGTAATAATTTTACAGGTGAAATTTTTATTTTAGAGTTCAATTTCTGTGTGATTCTGAATTATCCTTAATTTATGGACATGAGTGTAGATGTATAGCAGTATATATATTTGATAGGATAGCAGCACATAATCAATGGAATTCTATGTTTGTCCATGTGGATCTCTGCTGTCCCCACACTCCAGTAATATAATTCGGTGCCTGAAGGCATCCGATGTCGAGGGACAGAAACAAAATAAAGATTTGGTTTGTCGCTCTTCTGTCATCTTGTGCACGAGACAGACCGGGACCTACTGTTTAAAGTAGATTGCGAACCACTACAAACATCCATGACACCGCCGGAACTCGAAACCTGTGGTACCCAGAGCCAGCCACTCGACTATCAGGCCCCTGCAAAATAAAGGAGAAAATCACTTTTGAATAGGATAAACTTAATAATGTCTCTATACAGTTTTTGTGCTTTATAATCCTTAATAAACCATTGCTTGTGAAAGAGAAATTTATTCAACCGGGACACATGGAACTCAGGCAAGGATTGTACCACCTTCAAATAAGGGCTTTACTACGAGCATTCAGGTGGCTCTTGCATGTTGAATAAACCGGTTCGGAGAGCTTTCATGAACGATATTTTCAAACGCGAACAGAGCGTAACATTTTCAAAATCTTTGTGTGTGTATGTGTCATTTTAACAAGTTTGTATATCCTCGATATAGATATTAGAGATTGCATCGGATAGACTTTTGCCCTTCATTTTTATTATCCCCTTATTTTTTATGAGAAAAATACATTTGATATAGATTCAAGGATATACCCAACGGCTTTAGGAGGTACATTGAGATAACAATGTATATAACAAAATAGTTAATAAAAATATGTTAGAATATCATAAACAAGCCGTTAGACCATTCAATGATCAAACAGTATCACATTTCCAAAACATCCTGAGTAAAAAGGCAGAAGCTAGGCTCTTTCGGATAGATTTTTAGTAAACGTCAAATCTTCAACTAGGTCCAAGTAGGGAAAAGTTTGAAAAAATGAAATTTAATCATGTGTATACGTATATATAATTAAAAAATTAACCAAACTGCTTTTGTCTTCATATATTTTAGTATTAAGCAGTGTGTAAATTTTTTTATGTAACCCTGTCAATGTATAATATGCCAATAACAATACTATTTATATGAAACATTTCCCCTTAAGAAATGAAAAAAATATGTTTGGTATAGGTCCAAGGATCTGGAACGGATAAGGAGGTACCAATGTATATAATATAATAGTTAATATAAATAGGATAGTTTCCTTTATATATCGTTGGTCCTCAATAGGACACTAATAAATTAATAGTTTAAAAAAAACTAAAAACACGCTTTTAGAGTTAATCAAATTAAAAAGTAAAAAATAATTGTTAACATAAGAATAAAATGACTGACGAGAAAAATGAATGTCACTGTTCTAAAAGCGTGGGGTGCTCGATATCAATCGTTATAATTTTTCACTGGTTTCATTACGAAATGCAGAGTTAGTTTTAAAATGTCATACAAAGCACCCCACGCTTTTAGAACAGTGACATTCATTTTCTCGTCAGTCATTTTATTCTTATGTTAGCAATTTTTTTTTTACTTTTTAATTTGATTAACTGTAAAAGCGTGTTTTTTAGTTTTTTTAAACTATTAATTTATTTTTTACTTTTTAGTTTGACTAACTCTAAAAGCGTGATTTTTTAGTTTTTTTAAACTATTAATTAATTTTTTTACTTTTAGTTTGATTAACTCTAAAAGCGTGTTTTTTAGTTTTTTTAAACTATTAATTAATTTTTTACTTTTTAGTTTGATTAACTCTAAAAGCATGTTTTTTAGTGTTTTTAAACTATATTATTTAAATGAGGTGTAATTGTAATTGTGAGTAAAACAAAGGCTAAATGCGAACATGTCGAGCCAGCCAGGATTCGAACAGGGAATCTCCTGATTCGTAGTCAGGCGTGTCCTCCATTGTCCCACGTAGGTTTTAATGGCTTTACTGAATACTTTCATTCTACATGGGTTAAATTGTTCTTCATAAGTTAAAATAAAATCTCTAATCCTGGCGATCCTAATCATGATGAGATAATAAACTTATCAAACAAGTTTAGTGTCGTTGGTCCTTCATAAGTCTACAACGTTTAAATTAAATCTGATCGTTTAAAGTACGGCAAAATCAAGCCCAAAGAGTCAGTTACAAACAAACATTCAGGTGAAACTAATATAATAGCGTATTAAAAGAATCAACTGTTTTCGTTCTGAAAGATGCCTGAAAATGTTTCTTTGCAGCTTAAATAGTGTATATGAGGAGAAACAGATCTCCACTGGAAAAAGTCAGTTACATACATACAAACATACAGGTGAAGTTAATAAAAGCGTATTAAAAGGCGACTCCTGAACCTCCGGTTGCGCACCACAGAAGCCTGGATGCTGTAATGCGCAAGCGTCCGATCGATCCATGGGCCCACACGTGTTCTCAGCTTTCTGTTCCCCCGTTGCTTAGCAACGGCCCGGTGCGGCTGGGGTTTCTATTGTATGTTCTCCGAAAATCAGAGGATGCCTTTTCTTTGAACTCTGCCAGGACAACTTTTTATTGATTGGTTTCAGTTGTTCGTAGAAGATTATTGAAGTCTGGCCTTTTTAATTTTCTATAAAAAGGATCATTTCTTCTAAATATTTTTTGCGTCTTCTTTGTTTTTTCAGGGCTAATTATTTATTTTTACCTATCTACTCCTTCTGTTAAAAATTGTTTTTCGTCAACATTTTTGTCACTGTCTGCTACATAATGTTTATTAATAAAAACTATGGCATTAATTAATTATTACATATATTATTATTTTTATTAGGTTTTTATTTAATATAATAATTAATAGATAATTACTATATAGCTATTAGATAGTTAAATAGTATACAAATGAGTTAATTGATACATAATATATTTATATCTAAATCTAATGGCACACACTATATCGTAATAACTTAACGAGTCATATATTCAGAAATTACTTTGGAAATATAAGAAAACGAACAACTTCAAAAAAAAAAAGTGTTAATAGGAACGAAAGCTTGATTCCATTATTTAGTGAACTAATTATTTTAAATAATATACGAGCGAAGTATATATGACACGCATTCAAATGTGGCTTCAATCCACATGTGAAGTGTCATTTTGACCTAGAACGACAAAACATCTTATCTCTCCTTACCATTCTTAAATTCTTTGATGTGTCATTAAAAACCGACACTACATGGAGCTGAAATTTTGTATGTCCCAAAATTGACAAACGTTTTTGCGTGCTTTGCGAACGAATTCATCTGGAGAGTTTTCGCGAGCAACGCTCTGAGCTCGCGCATTCAAATATGAACGGTTGTGACGAATTTACTTCTGTTAACAATCATTGTTGATTAAGTGTAATCATTTTTCAGACTTTAAAATTCTGGATATTGTTGGAGGTATTGTATTTTTACACATACACAAACCTTGAAAAAAATGTAAAAAATATGTTTATTAAATTTTTTATACCAATATATAATGGAAAAAATTTATATGATATAATAAAAAATAAGTAAAGAGCTTAGTGCGTATTATTGCATTAATTTAGTACGTGCTGGTTCGAATTTTTGTAGTAATCTAGCGGTGAGTCAAATGCTTTTGATTTATTTTTTTCGTTTGATATTCACGCCTAAAGGGTCTGTATCAGATACCCGCTTATATCTGATACAAGCAGACTTGCACACTTTAAATTTTCAAATGGAATATGTTTTTGTAAAAATATTTAATTATATGTTCTCACATCCAATTCATGGCCTATTGGAGCAATGAAAGTGCAGAATATAAACTATGCCAGTGAAAAACAAGTTGTATAATACGATAGATGTATCACTTATTATAAAATGCAAAAGTAAATAAATAATCACTACAATAATGAATATTCAATTTGAATAAATTTGAATTTGAATTCCATTTGAATGAATTTCAATTCCAATTTAAATATCTAATACCCAATTTAAATTGTCATCAAACTGGAAAATCTTTTTCGAAAATCAAATCGAAAGTGAGTTTATTGATTACTAAAAACCTGACTCGTGGTCTAGTAATAACCTGTGCAGTTAGCATCTTAGAATAGGCTGGTGGTGTTCGTTGCAATCACTGGTTTCAGAAACGAAAACTAGATGGCGATTATGACAACGTGCATGAATGTCTTGCATCGATAGTTAAGTTTCCTGGAGAGTGTTTTCTGAGCTTTCTCCCATACGATACTTAAAATTAAAAAGAAATTATCTAAAATCTTTTATACAGGAAAAAATATACAGAAAAAACAAAAAAGAAAATATCAATTAGGTAAGGGACTTACTAGAAACACAATTACTTTGTATAACAAAACCATTGTAGTATTCTCTGTACATAAATTTTCATATAATTCCCAGTTTAAAAAAAGAGAAAATTTCAAGTAAATTAATTCAAGATTTGAAGTGCGTATCACTGACAGATATGAAACATTAAATCATTTGAGGTACATAACCATAAAAATTAAACGGCAGAGACTTCAAATACAAATCGGAATGTATTTATGTAACATACTATAAAACAGGGTGAAAAACAAGTTGCCAAAAAAATCAGGAGAAACAATAAGAAATTAATTAGAATATCCTGAAAATAGCTTAATCAGGAATACATACTTTCAGGTTATTACTGTTCAGGTTATAACAGTTATTTCTGCACGTGATTTGATTATAAATACATATATACACTTAATAACTCTATGTCCTGATCATGATAATTCATTTCATCGTTTGACTTTTATTATTGATGACAGATGATAATGATGTCAGTGTCTGACTCGTCCCACATAAAGGGTTGGCAAGAATTCGACCTCAATATAAGCAAATGGAAAGCCTCAAAGAGCTCTAAGAGGTGAAAGGAGGATGTTTCAGCTTACAAGTTTATCTCGTATAGGTGCTTAAAATTTCAATTAAGTTCCATTACTTCAGAAACCCAGCGCTCTATCCTTCCAGTTCAGTTTTAACAGGTGTAATAATAATTTAAAAACGTAGTAATTAAATTATAGAGCATAAAATATAATCCCCAAAACCTTTACATATTTAAAATCGCCGAAAAAGAAAAAAGATGGAATATTTTTCAGTGGTTATCCGATCAATGTGTCACCCATTACAATGTCTTAATAATATTGCTGATTTTCTTTTGAATGTTTCTGTATAACGGGACCAAACATAATGTTGCTTACATCCCACGATTATTTCAACAGATTTGGGTGTAAATGGTAATTCGATGTTGCACACCATTACAAAAAGGGCTTTATCTCTTGTGCGAACTAATTATCCAATTAGTAAAAATTGCTATAGACCCAAAAATTAGAAAATAGTTTAATAAACAACGAAATAAAGAATACTTAACAAAAATTTAATGTTAAAACATTAAAAGTTAGTTCTTAAAATATTAATAAAGTTTAATTCATGATTTCAATTTCTTGGATTGCAGAGTTATCATAACTTTCAAGAATATTAAATAATTTTGTGGAAAAAAGTTAAGTAAAAGTTTTTAGTGTAGGAAAATTATTAGGATAAAGTGCTGCGAAAAGCTTGAACAATTTAAATTTCGAAAATTTGGCGAATTTCATGTTTTTGCTGTGAGTTCAAAATTTTAAAATTATCTACAGATTTATATATGTTTGCATATATAAATCTAATCCTACTAATAAATCCTACTATCTTATATATGTTTTTGCACAACGTTTGTTTATTTATATACCTAGCATTTATTATTTGCGTACAAATTCTTTTTTTTTCATTAAGTGCCACATTAATTTAATATTTTATTCAGTTTCTTTTATATTAACCACAGCTGCAACGCAGGTTTATATTCAAAATTAAAATTTTCAGAGAATAATTGTGCAAAAAGAATTGTATCGATTGCAATAAACCGACAATCATTTCAATAATAACGATAGCAAACAAAAAAAAAAAAAACTTAATTTCTTGCTACAACTTTCTTGCTCGGACTTTTAAATATAGTGGGTTATTAATGAAATGCTCATTTAAAGTATATATATATATATATATATATATAGAGAGAGAGAGAGAATTTTATATATAATCAGAAAAATATCACTAGATTTAGAGTAGACGTTTTTAAGAAAAGAAATCATCTTTAATGTTTTTACTTTTAAATCCCATAGCGTAATTACTATTAATTTTGACAATCATGATAATTATTCTTTAATATGTTTTTAACTTTTTAAATTTAATTTAAGCTGTTTAATTTCCATTTCTAGAAAACAAGTCCCATCTTTCTTTAAGCCCCGAGCCGTTGAGCTGCGAGACCTTACGAATCACAAACCTCAGTGTGCCCCATTTGAAGTTTCGGATCGGTCACCACCATAACATAAACATAGTGTTTTGAAAGTTTTTTTAGTTTTTTATTAAGTATTAAAACAAGGATCATGATGCAGCTTTAGTATAATAAAAAGGTAAAAATTTTAAAAATTAGGGAATAGAATACCTTAAAATTTCATTTTAATGCCTAAAAGATCGTATCCTTTGCCAATAACGTCTGTTCTGGATACAGGATCTTTAATTAATATTTTGTAATTTCTAATATTTATTGCCAAAAACAAGTTCCGTTTTAAAATTGCCCTAAGCACAGTAGTTGAGTTAATAGTACATTAAAATATGCAAGCCCGTGCAGATCAACATACAAACATTTATACAGTGAATAAATATTTTTAGGCATGAATATTACAAATAGTCTTTGGAATAGAATGAACAAAAAGTCTTTGGAATAGAATGAGTCAAAAGTCATCACTTTTACTCATGATTGCTACAAAATTCGAACCTAGAGTAAACCCAGTAAAGTAGTATCACCCATCGATTCCTTTATTTGCTTAGATGAACTTTTTGGTTTTCGTAACAGTTATTTATAATCTCTTTTTAATTACCACAGTTATTTTGCATTTAACTACTTTTGTTACCTATTATTTTAAATATTGTATATTTACTAACCCTTTTATTCCTTTTAAATTTCACAGACTCGTTTTTATTTTCTTCCCGCTTTTAAAACTTAACTTTTGGTTTTTATAAATTATGTTTATTTATTAGTCGTTATTGATATGGAGGTACGGGGTAGCAATGGTACTCCAACTAAACATCTACCGTTACGTTACATTAGAAAGACTGAGTTGGTCACTATTATCCCTTGATCCAAAAATAATGGAATAAATACATTAGACCAGATTTTTATTGCAGCTAGCTGCATAATGTGTCCATCTTACTTAAAATTTTTTTAATTTTTGAGATACCGTATTTCCGTATAATTTTTGAACTTTTTAAAATATCCATTTTACTTTTAAAACGCCAGTTTTATTTTAAAAAATGAAACTGTTCTAAACAGCAACGATCAGCCAAGAAATCTTTCTGTAAAACTGCGTATTCCATGTCACAGCACAGAAGAGCATCATTTTCAAAAATAGATCTGCATCGAAAATCGATTTGTCCAACCACTATCACTGCAAACTTTTCTCATTAACCCTTCTCCTATAACATCAAATCCCCAATTTCTTTGTCCATCAAAACGATTTCCAACAGCTACTTTTGATACTCCTGTTTCCTGCCTCCTGGTGAACGACAAGATCCATTTCTGATCATATTGAATTCAAAACAATCCCTAAAAAATATCTTTTTTTTTTTTTTTTTTTGAAGCATCTGCTATTAAAATATAACGAAACACCTAATGGATAGATCGAATTTAAGCTTCATATTAAAAGAGGAAATAAAAAGTAAGCTTTTTAGAGGAAAACTCAAGGTTTAACGACGGAGCCCAGGGAGGAGAATGTGCTGCTGGGAAGCCTCGTGATCAACCTGAGAAGGAAACCAATTTGCTGTGAAAGCGAGGGTCTTGAAAAGGGATCTGAAATGCAGGAAGTGTTCCTTTCAGGATTATAATAAGCGCGGGGTTTAGGTTAAGCAAAAAACCGTGTTGGGGGGTAGATGGGGGGGGGAGATTTAAGGAGTGATCAAAATACACAATTATTTTGAGGGTGTGGTGGGGACAGCTCAGTGGGGTTGCATGTTCAGAGGATTTTTGATGTTGCTGTGCGAATTCAGCAGTGTCTATGCGATTGTTACTAAAATAGGACCCTACGTACAAAAAGAATTGGCCTAAAATCATAAATTTTTGGAGATTTATGTCCTTCAGTTATTTAGATCTCAGGAAATTTTTTCTAGAATTAGTTTTTTTTTTTTTTTTTTTCTTATATTATAAAAATTCTGACTTCTGCTCAGTGGCTTTAATTAATTTAACTTCAGCAGTTTTGAAGATATCTTAGATCAGATAACAGATATTTGGGAACCACTGAATATTAAAAATCAATAGAAATCATTCTTGCGTTTAAGAATAGCCAAAATTTACCAACCAAGAACTGAAGGACTTGTTAAAATCAAAATAATATCACAATTTCTTTATCTACGTTTTATTACATTATGTTAATTTGTTTTTATTATATTATTTATATGTAAATGAAATAAATGTAAAATGAATATAATATATACCCCCTTTGCATGCCTGAGCAATATCATTTATTTTCCTTAAGTATATTGAAATGTACTGAAACATATAATAGGTAATAATCAGACACATAATAAAATAAATCATATATGCTTTCTTATTAAAAATATGTGTTTCTTATTCTTTTAGTCACTTTACAAATGTTTATAAA
>BPLR01019730.1:0-38086 GCA_021605095.1 Caerostris extrusa | reverse complement strand
TATTATTGATTTACGATTTTAAATGGTTTTATTTATATATCATGTACATATAAGTTTAAGGATGTATAGTCTTTGAATATTTAATTTTCCTTTCCTAACATGTTCCTGTAATGATATTTATGAATACTGTAAATGCAGAAGCAGATGTTTGTTTAAAAATATACTTTTTTTGTAGCACCAATAGATTGCTCTCAATGTAAACTCGTACACTTGTATTATGTTTTATTTATTAAAATGCATCAAATGTTGACCTTTCAAATGCTTTATTTTTCAATTCCTACTATTAGTTCACACTCTCCCCATATATATCTTGTTCAAATTTTTAATCGTTATTAAAATACTTCTTATTTATCCACTCAAGTTCAAATACATTTTTTGAACTTGCAGTGGAAAGACACTTGATGTTAATGCAGTTTTTCAAATATTAATTCAGTGATTAAATTTAATTAATTAATTTTAGTTTTTAGATTTAAGTTGCATGCATCTAATAATAGATCGCCAGTTGTAAGAGGAAAATTACAACTTTATTTGTAAAAGGACTTTTCTGCAATATAGTGAAAAAAAAAAAAGCAGGAATTGACTTTAAATTTTTTTATATCACTTGTTTATATTTAAATAAAGAAAATGATTTACTCATATGGGTTGCAGAGTAATTTTTGATATTAAAATAATAGTAATAATATCTATTTTTCATTTTTAAATTCATAATAATATTTTTCTGATATTTAAAAAATAGTTTAGAATATTTGAATCAGTAAAACTTATATACGTAAAAAAATTTTACTTTACGTTAAAAATTTTACGTATAAAAATGTAAAAAGAAATACTTAAATTTTGTATATCAATAAAAAATACAATGAAATAGTTGAAAGTAACAAGAAAAGAAAATAATTATAATTATTATAATAATCTAGGAAAAAAGAAGTTACATGAATTTTCAGCAATTTTTTTTTTTTTTCATTTATAATTCCAGTCTTCTTAAAGCTTATAAAATATTAGTAAATTTTACAGTTCCTTTATTTATTCATAATATCTTTTATAGTTTTAACACGTAAAAGCTACTATATGAATAAACATGAAAATAATATTATAGACTATATTTTTAGTACTCTTAATTAATCGAATAATAATACAAACGTTTTTCTTTTCTTAGTTTTGTATAATTCTTTATCTTTGAAGGTCAATCTTGGATACATTTTAATTGCTAATTTCCTTTATAGGTAGTGAAATAATCCGATAAAATTAATAATAGACAATTAAATAATATGTATTTTAGATTAATTATCCTATGACTTTCAAAAAATTATTTCTAGTAATAAATATGCTAAATGTTATATAAATATATCTTGACTGTGTAGAAAATAAAGATTTGTTTAATATGAAAAGCATATTTTATTAATTAATGTATGTCTTTATACATCAATTTACATATTTCTCTAATATTATAGACATGATGAAAATGAATGATCATGATATAGAAATGATAAAAAAAATTGATGACAATTTAATGCATTGCATTGACATAATTTTATGAACTGTTTTAAGAATGTAATTGCTCCTACATTTATACAATTTATATTTTAATCTTAAAATTTAATCAGTTTCGAATAAGGAAAAATTATATATAATTAACAGTTAGACGAGGCAAAATGTATATAAATAAATATTCGAAACACTGTAAAAAATAAAATATATAAAACTGAAAGAAAAAATAATAAACAAATGTTGCACACAACTACAGTATATCAACTGCTCAGATTTGATAAATTCTGTAAATGAATTATAAGAGATATTATATAGATGTCTATTCAGAATATTAGATGTTACAGAAAAATATAGATGAATTCAGAATATAGATAGCTATATAGATGTCTATTCAGAATGTTAGCAATGTGTGAAAAAAGTTAAAACAAAAAATTGGGGAAAAAAATGAATAAGAGAAATATAAAATTATCTAAAAAAATATAAACATTCTTATGTATAGAAAAATATTTACATACTAATTCATAATAAAAGTTCGCAAATTGTCAATCATAATATTTATAATTTTTCGAAAGAGACACGTCATTGAAAACTTTCATCAAAAATGATCAACATCGATGAAAAAAATTAAAAATACAGAATAAAAAATTTAAATAGAATAAAAAACAAAACTGGACTAATATGCAGGTTACCCATAAAATTTAGAATTTAAGGCAAGAATAAAACTCGTAACAGCAATCTTTAAATAAAAATAAATTTTTTTAAATAAAAAAAGACTATAGAATTCCAAACGATTTTTTTTCTTGTAAAAATCTCATTTTCACTTTGAAATAAAATTATCTTTGCTTTCACCAGACGACATTTTTAGCAGTTTTACATTATTTATTTAATATAATTATTAGCTTGTGAAAGAAATTTAATAAATATTATGTATAAAAGTCAATGAAAAGAAGTTTAAACAAAACCAGTAAAAAACGTTGACAATGATCAAGAACAAAAACGCTGATCGAAGAAACGAAAACTTTGTTCTCGAAAGCTATACCCATAATTTTAAGGATAAAAATTAATTTAATATCTCCCCCACCCTAAAAAAAATAACATGTAAGCAATAAAAGATAAAACGGAGACAATAACAATTTTTTGAATAAAAATGATAAAAGTTAAATATAATATATATATATCTGACTCTCAATTTAACTAAAATCATATATCTGCTTTTATTAATCTATTCAAATGAATTCACAAAAAATAGCTCAAAATGTCTATAATTTATTATAATGGGAATAGATGAATATTAATAACGACAACATTGAGTACTAATTTTTAAACAACTCATTTATTATAATATGTTCTGCGTTAAAAGGTATTAAACCCTAAAAAGCAAGCATCAATAAACAAATACTACATATTCAAACAAAATTTGAAAAATATTAAATGATTAAAAATCTACAGCAAATAAAAATTTGCGTATATGTATTATGAAAAAGTGAATAAGAATGCCAATGCCATGATTCCATTTTCACTCATTCGTATCGGAAAGCACAGTTTTTATTTCATTAAAGGAATTATTCATGAAAGGTATTAGCTTTTACACTGAAGTGACAAAAGTCATTGGATAACTCTTAATATCGTGTCGGCCCTCCTTTCGCCCGGCGAAGTGCAGCAACTCGACGTGGCATGGACTCAACAAGTCGTTGGAAGTCTTCTGCAGGAATATTGAGCCATGCTGTCTCGATAGACGTCCATAATTGTGAAAGCGTTGATGGTGCGGATTTTGGGCACGAACAGACCTCTCGATGATGTCCCATAAATGCTCCGATGGGATTCATGTCGGGCGATCTAGGTGGCCAGATCATTCGTTGGAATTGTCCAGAATGTTCTTCAAACCAATCGCGAACAGTTGTGGCCCGGTGACATGGCATTGTCATCCATAAAAATCCCATCGTTGTTTGGGTACACGAAGTCCATGAAAAGCAAAGTGATCTCCAAGTAGCTGAACATAAGCATTTCCAGTCAATGTTCGGTCCAGTCGCACCAGAGGACCAAGTCCATGCCATGAAAAACAGCCCACACCATTACGGAGCCGCCACCAGCTTGAACAGTGCCATGCTGACAGTTTGGGTCCATGGCTTCGTGGGGTCTGCGCCACACTCGAGCCCTACCATCAGCTCTTACCAACTGAAATCGTGACTCATCGGACCAGGCCACGGTTTTCCATTCATCTAGGGACCAACCGATATGCACACGTGCCCACGAAGTCGCTGCAAAGCGATGTCGTTCTGTCAGTAAAGGCACTCGATTCGGTCTTCTGCTGGAATAGCCCAAGAAAGCCAAATTTCTCCGCACAGTTCTAACAGACTAGTCCCTTGTACGTCCCACATTGATTTATGCGGTTATTCGACGCAGTGTTGCTTGTCTGTTAGAATTTACGACTCTTTGCAGACGTCGCCGGTCTCGGTCGTTAAGTGCAGGCGGTCGACCACTGTGCTGTCCATGGTGGGATGTTATGCCTGAAATTTCATACTCTCAGCATTCTTGACACAGTGGATCTGGGAATGTTGAATTACCTAACGATTTCCGAAATGACATGACCCATGCGTCTATCTCCAACTAACATTCCGCGTTCAAAGTCTGTTCATTCCCGTCGTGCGGTCAACATCACGTCAAAACCTCTTCACATGAATAACGAACAGAAATGAAAGCTCTGCGAAAGCACTGCGCATTTATACCAGTTCTACGCGATGCTACTGCCTTCTGAAAATTTGCATATTGCTATCCCATGACATTTGTCACTTCAGTGTAATTAATTATAATAATTTCTTTGTGACTGCACATTGGATAAAAATGTATTAAAACAAAGAAAACTTTTTTTCTTATTTTCGTAATTTTTAAATTATGACCACAACTCATTTGTATCCTTTGCATTTTAAATACAATAATATGACAACTGGAATAAATAAGAGAAAAATAATACATATATGCCTTTTTTGAACCGTTCTCTATCCTTTACTTAATCAATTGAAAATATTAATATTAAGCACAATAATGATATAATTTCATAATAAATAAAAAAAATATTATAATTAATTTGGGTGTATAACCAATCATTTCATCTGTCAATACGCAGATGGCCATGGCCTACCATGGGTCTGTTGCGCCAATGAAGAAGGAGAATTAATAGTTTGATCTAATTATCTGTCTTAGTTTTTGAGCATATGCATGTTTGCATGAATTTTATTTAAAATGTTACTTGAATTGAACGAATAAAGAAATCAATTGCAGATATTAAAAAAAAAAAATGTTACAAATATACCGATGGCACCCGAAGACTTTTAATCCTGATATACTATCACTAATGCAAGTTAAAAATTAAATCTTTGAAAAAGACCTGATCTGATCGTCACAAATCTTTGAACTGACAGTCACGAAGATTTTATACAATGCACCATCTCAGGAATTCTAATGCAATATAGCATATCAAGCTAATTTTGTCTGTTTAATACTCTGAAAGAAAAAGGATGTTATGTACAATCCATTGTGATGGTTAAAAAGGAGAAAACAACAAGAACTCTCTGCACGGAAGAGACAATGATCAAGTTGCCGCATGGTAGAGGAAACAGACGGACTCATTCTGGTCTGATGTAGAAAATTCAGGAGATGAAGTGGTCCACAGGAACAGAGAATTTCTTGGAGATTCAGGACGAGGAATTAGAGGCATCGGAGTGCTACGTGATATTAAGGATATGCTACTGTGTCTGAGTATTTGATCAGAAGAGAAATAGAAACAAGTAATATATATAAAAAAATTTTAAAGTCAATTCCTACTTTTTCCCACTCTATTGCAGAAAGTCCTTTATTTTATTATTTTCATTCATTTTTTTTTTAAGTTTATCTGTCGCCATCTATTGGTAGATAGATATATACAACTGAAATCTAAAAAAAAAAAGCAAAAAATTAATGCATTAAATTTAATGAATGAATTAATATTTGAAAAAACTGCGTTAACATCCAGTGTCATCAACTGCAAGTTCAAAAAAAAATGTATTTGAACTTGGTGGATGAATAAAAAGTATTTTATGAACGAATTGAAAATTTGAAAAAAGATATATATAGGGAGATTGTGAGCTAATAGTAAGAATTGAAAAAAAAAAAAAAAGTTAAATAGACGAATTCTCGAATTTCAATTTATAATGTGTGAACATACTTTGATGGTCGAATATACATAGGGAGTATACAAATGTTCAATAACATAAAAAATTTTATGAATCAATTGGTCAGAATACAGCAAGAGCGGGAATTATACATTTTAGGGTTTCGTTTATTTATACGGCAATTTTTTCAATTGCGGTTTTTTTACCGAGTCCCCTTCTAAACTTACAAAAGGGCAGCTACGTTTAAAAAAAACTGCAGTTTTGGCGATACCATTTGGCAGAAAAGAACATGGCGAAAATCGAAACCCTTTATGTGCAGAATCCCTACAAGAACTATCAAATTCAATAGCGACTGGTATATAAAAATTTATTAATTTTTGAACTTTATGAAGAAGGAATTGTTCAAATACTTTATGAAGCGCTACTCAATTCAAACAAAGATGCTTATTAAGTGAAGGTTAAATTAACTTTTAATTACCATAAATTATAAATATTAACAGAAATAAAATTCTAAAAGTAAAAAAAAACAACAGTGATTATTTTAAAAAAACAAAACTGCTGCAACATACAGCCAAATAGTTTTATAGAATATAATTACTCAGCGTTTCAGTGGTGATTTCACATCACTTTTAATTTGCTGGTTTATCATGATCCATTAAATAAACATATATACTAGGAGGAATAATATTTAAAAGGCATCTTTATTATATGTAATACGTTCAAAGTGAGTTTCGAATACTTATAGTTTCTGCTACAAAATTTTTCTTTCTCATTATTTTTCAATTCATTCTATTAGTTCAAACTTTCCATATATATATATATATCTTGTTCAAATTTTCAATCGTTCATAAAATACTTTTATATTCATCCACTCAAGTTCAAATACATTTTTTGAACTTGTAGTGGATAACACTTGATGTTAATACAGTTTTTCAAATATTAATTAATTAATTAAATTTTAATTATTTAATTTTAGATTTCAGTTGCATGTATCTCATAATAGAGGGCACCATATGTAAGAGGAAAATTTCAACTTTTATTTGTAAAGAATTTTTCTGTAGTACAGTAGAAAAAAAAAGTAGGAATGACTTTAAAAAAAAAAAATATTACATGGTATTTTTTTCACGTAATTTTTTATCGTTATTTTATCAGGGGGGGATTCTTTTCTGTTCCAATATTGAAAGCAAATTCTGAATTTAGATTTAGAAAAGAGGCCCTAGGCTATTCCACTTATGAGGCCCTTTCACCTCCCATTATTAAGTTTGTAAATTAATTACATGAGAGATAATAAAATGCATCATTACTGTGATATATATCAACAAGTTAAATGAAATTGTGTTTTGGTACCCCTATCTTTTTATAAAAAATGTGCACAGTTAATAAATAAACATTATTTAACATTTATTCTCGGCACCCTATAATAGTACTTGTAACAGTAACTCATCAAACATAACACACAACATTTTTTACAAAGAAACAAATTCAAATAATAAAAATCTTTGACTACGAAAAATAAAATATGCAATAAAATATTTTTCATATTTTCTATCAAATTAATTTAAATATATTCAATACATTGAAGATTAAAGCAAAGTTCAATTCAGATAAAATTTATTTCATAATTTCTCCTTATTTGCGATTCAGTGTTTTAGTGTTAAAAAGTGTCGCATTTAAAGTTTAAGTATGAATTATTATGAATTTAAGTTTTAAACTAAATAGTTTCGAAACAAATCGATTCGGTGTTTTAGTGTTCACTGTTTTTAGAATAGTGTCATTCTAGTTTTTCTAACAATTTGAATGTAGGCCCCTCTTGATCTTGAGGCCCTAGGTTACGCTTCCACTAAAGCCTATAGGAAAATACGGCCCTGATTGAAAGCATACTCCATCCTTCACTTAAAGAAGACATAAATTATTTGGTTCTTAAACTTGTAATTCATTTCAAGTTCATTTTTACTGGCGACATAAACGAAAATTTCGGAGACCGAATATCCCCATCCATTTGTCTTCAGTTGGATTCAAAGAAGGGATTCCAGTCAAGGTCGCCCTTAAAGGGAGTGTCAGTTCTTGGGACATCTTAGGAGGCGCCTTTGAATATGAAGAAAATCCTTCTGTGGGATCAATGTTTTTATCTTTCACTTCCCAACAGATGCAAGAACATTACTGAACATGATGAATGAGGCATAAATAAGGGCATACATCAGGATGGGAAAACAACGGCCCGCGGGCCAACTCCAGCCCGCTGGAGGTTCTATCCGGCCCCTGGATAGAATTTTAATTTGCCGGTTCGAGACAAATTAAAAAGAAATATATATACATATATTATACATCCATCTCCTTTCTACTTTGATTAAATATTATTTTCTATTAAAAAAATTATTATTTTTATCTCATTTCAGAGATTATTAAATTCAATACTCTCAGTAAATGAAGAGAAGCTTAAGAATTATGAAGATGGCTTGAAAAACTGCATTTTGAGTACGAACGCAGATTTCAGTGCCATTCAAACAGAATTGGATATTTTTTACCACGCCTTCAACGTAAAAAATGTGAAGCAGTGAGGTCAGATTCGCAGGTTGAATTAATTGAGTTGCAAACTAACAATCATATCAAGCAGTTGTCACTGAATGTGCTAAAGTTAGAGTTTTACAAAATCATTATCGAAAGTAAGTTTCCCAAATTTAATATCTCACGTCCCAGAAAATCAGTGCTCTGTTTGCTTCATCTTATATAGGTGAACAATTGTTTTCAACTATGAACTGTAGAAAGAATTATATCAGAAGTAGACTGACAGATGAGCATTTAGCTTCGTTCTTTAGAATCAGTACATCTCACTTCGAAACTCACTATAAGGAACTTTTAAAAATGAAATTGCAGTTTCATTCCTCTCATTAACCTATTTAAATTGTAATACTTAGTATATTGTTTTTAAATTTTAGAAAAATTTATCTTGGCCCACTAAAAATTTTTTTTTTTTTTTTTCAATTTTTTGGCCCGCGACCGAAAAAAAGTTTGCCCATCCCTGTTCTAAACCCCTAGATTATCAGTTCTGTTTTCCCCTAGTTAAAGGTGACGTCCTAAATTTGAAGGTATGCTACCTTTACTAAAGAATACAACTACTTCAAGACTAATTTCTGACATGAAAGTCATAATCTCAATGAATTGTTGGCGCCATTTTCCCCCTTTCCTTTTTTTCTCTTCCTATTGAAGGGGGAAAAGGGTTGGACATTTTTACCCTCACACAAAAAAGCAATACATATAATCAGATAGACAGAATTACTTGTGTCGCCAACATGGTTTTCATTGTAATCGCCATGTTAGCGTTGGCTTAAACTAATCTTTAGTCGCCAAATAGTCTATTATGTCATTTCTAATCTTTTAATCTTTAGTCGATTAGATCAAATACATATTGCTTTAAAATGACATCCAGAACGTAAATATTCTAATTTCTATTTTCAAGGCTTCTTTTACAGTGGTATTTAAAATACTTCTTTATTCACCCCTATTAGTAAAAGGGTTGGACACATTTACCACACACGAAAGCAATAGATACAATCAGATAGACAGAATTTCTCATATCTCCAACATGGTTTTCACTGTAAACGCCATCTTTGTGTTGGCTTAAAAGTAATCTTTAGTCACCATAGACACGCCGATTAGGATTAAGATTAAAAATGATTATCAAATATATATTGCTTTAAAATGATATCAAGAACACACAAATATTATAATTTCTTTTTCAATGCTTCTTTTAGTGGTATTTAAAGTAATTCTTTATTTTTTGTACAGGTATAATTTTTCAATGAAAATGCTTATTAAAAAATTTTTATATAGATTTTCTATTAGTAAAGAATTTGAAACTTATGCAGAGTAAAACTTTTATGTAAATTACGCTTTTATTTCAATTTAAACTATTACCTAACATTAACTCTAAGTGTAATTAAAGAAGGAGGCGTAAGAAGATTATTGAACGTAATGAATGAGGTATAAATGATGGCATACAAATGATTGATGATTTCCACTGGCGTTACAGTTTTTAGGTTCTTAGCTCAATAGAATAGAACGGCAGTTTTTCTTAACCCTACCAAGTTAAAGGTGAAGTCCTTAAATTTGAAGGTATGCTTCTTTACAAAAAGAATACAGCTACTTCAAGACTTAATTCATGGCATTTAAGCCAAAACCTCAATGAACTGTTGGCGCCATTAAATATATTTGTTTAAAGGTTTGGTTTGTCGCTCAACGGCCATCTTGTGCACACACTTTAGGCTAAACAGACCGGACCCACAGTTTATGGGGATTTCGAATCACTCACAAACATCCATGCCACCTCTAGGATTTGAAAATCTGAAGCCTCGGTACCAACGGCCAGAGCACGTAGCCAGTTGGCCATCAGGCCGCTATATTTGATTAAAGCAACCCTTCCTATTGAAGGGGGAAATGGGTTGGACACTTTTACTCAGATACGAGGCGATAGATATAATCAGACAGAATTGCTCGTGTCGACAACACGGTTTCCATTGTAATCGCCACTTTTGCATGAGCCTGAATGGCCGAATGTCTAGCGCTCGGTGCCACAGATTCGTTCCAGTCACGGCGGCGCCATGGATGTTTGTAGTGGTTCTGAATCCACTTTAAACCGTAGGTCCCGGTCTAATAGGGTTAGCGTTGTGTTGAGGTTTAGTCGATCTTCAGCCTCGTGGTTCCCCGCTAAAGTGAAGCTGCATATTGTCCTTGGCCATGTGGGGCATGCGCCTGTGACGGATCTTTTGGACCTGCTGTAGGCTTTCCTGCATCAGTGGGATTAGTAACACCAACATTTTCTGCGTTGTTTTAAAGTAATCTTTAGTCGCCAGATAGGCCGATTAAAGATTAGAGAGGACTATCAAATACATATTGCTTTAAAATGATATCAAGAACACGATTGTTATTATTTTCATTTTTAAAACTTCTTAATAGTTGTATTTAAAGTAATTCTGTATTTTTTTGTACAGGTACATTTTTTCAATGAAAATGGCCAGAATATAATTTAAAAAAATTTAATAAATCTTCAATAAGTAAAACATTCGAAACTTATGTACAGTAAAACCTTTATGTAAATTAAGCTATTATTTCTATTCAAACTATTACTTAATATTAACTCAAAGTGCAATTAAAAAGAATGTATTGACATACCTTCAAAATTATTTCTTAATTTTAATATTTCTTTTTAGAATAACAGTTTTGACTTTCATTTCTTCCTTAAAAAATTATCATTATAATTTTTCAATTCTACAAAAGTAGAGTTTAAAAGTTAATTAAGTAAATTAGATTTAGATTAGAAATTGAAGGAAATTTAGATTAGAATTAAATTTAATTAAATTAATTTTAATTTTTAAAAATTAAATTAAATTTATTTTTTAAAAAAATGAAGTATGAAGACACTTATGCATAACATTAAAAAAAGCAACTTTTATTGTAAATAATTATTATTAACTTCAACCACACACTTTTATTAATATAACCCTGTTCCTCAAATATCTTAACCCAACAAGATCTATTACAGACTGGCGCCCAAAGTGGACCCTAACCTACTCATTATAATTTAGATCCAAGTGGAGACAGTACCTACTCACAACAATCTGGCATCTAACTTATGGCACGTACCTCCCATTACAATATAAAAATAAATAATATAACCCTGTAACTCAAGTATCTCAACCCAAACACAACCATTACAGTGTGGCGCCTAATATAGGACCTGTACCTACTTATTAGAGTCTGGCGCCACAAACATGGTGACCGTATATCCATCTGTCATCCAACGTGGGGTCTTGTGCCTACCTATTACAGTAAAAAATAAATTTAAAATAAATTTTTCAAACATTATTTGAAACTGTGGTTAAAAATGGACATCGTTGTAAATAGTTAGATTTAGCATGGTGGTAATTTCGCTTTTGCATATACAGACTATGTATTATACAATGAGATGAAAAGCATACATTAAATAAATTTTAATTAGAAGAGTTAAGAGGAAAACTTCCATTGATAAAGACATTCTGCGAGTTTGAGTCGTATCATATTTAAAAATAAACATCAAATGACTGTTCCACAAACATATATCCTGTATATGATGGATGGGACAGCAAGCATTTGCCTATAACCATCTGGCACCGAAGTGGGGCCCGTACCTACCCACAACAATCTGGCGCCTAACATGTGGCCCATACCTACCCATTACAGTATAAAAATAAATAATATAACCCTGTATCTCAGGTATCTCAACCCAACTATATATATACGGCCTACTGAATACAGTCTGGCGCAAACGTGAATCCATACATCGTAGTATACTTTATATTATCCATTATAATTTCCATATATAGATAATGTTTATAATTCCATTATATCCATTATCCATTATAATTTGTCACCCAATGAGGGGGTTGTACCTGCTCATTACAATCAGTATCCCAAGTGGGAGCCGTACCTACCCACAAAAATCGGGCGCCTAACGTGTTGTCTATACCTACCCAATACAGTATAAAAAATAAATAACATAACCTCCTGCCTTAAGTATTCCACACCAACCACATCCATTACAGTCTGGCGCTTAATATAGGGCCAGTACCTACCATTAAGGTCTGGCGCCTAACATGGGGCTCGTGCATCAATCTTTCTCACAACGTGGAGCCTTTACCTACATATTACAGTCTGGGCTCCCAAGTGGACCCATACCTACCCACAGCAAGACAGTGCCTAACATGTGGCCCGTAATTACCCATTGCAGTAAAAAATAAATTTTGAAATATACGTTTCAAACATTATCTAAAACTGTTGTAAAAACTGCACATCGTTGTAAATAGTTAGGATTCAGCATGGTGGAAATTTCGTTGTTGCATATTAAAGAAGCAGATTACGGTTATGTATTATGCGATGAGATTAAAAGCAGACATTAAATAAATTTTAATTAGAAGTTTAGAGAAAAACTTTCAGTGATAAAAACATTCTGCGAGTTTTGAGTTGCGAATTGAGCATTCTGCGAGTTGAGTGATATCATGTTTTAAAACAAACATCAAATGACAACTCCACAAATACAAATCAAGTAAATGATGGATGTGACAATAAGCATTGGTCTATAACCGTCTGGCACCGAAGTGGGGCCCATACCTATCCACAACAATCTGGCGCCTAACATATGGTCAGTACCTACTCAAAATATATGGCCAGTACCTACTCAAAACATATGGCCAGTACCTAGTAAAAATAAATAATATAACCCTGTACCTAAAGTACGATCTCAACCTGACCACATCCATTACAGTCTGGCACCCAATGTAGGGCACATATCTACTCATTACAGTCTGGCACCAAACGTGGGACATTTACATCAATCTGTCACCAAACATGGGACCGTTATTATTCAGATAACAAATAAATTGTGTACCTACCCACAGTAATCTGGTCCCTAACATGTGGCCCGTAAGTACTCATTACAGAATAAAAAGTAATTTGAAATATTATTTTCAAACATTATCTAAAAACTGTGGCGAAATAAAGACATATTGTAATAAATAGTTTGAATTCAGCATGGCGAAAGTTCGATTTTGCATAATGAAACATACAGATTACAGCTATGTACTATTACGATAAGATGAAAAGCAGAAATTAAATAAATTTTAATTAGAAGTTTAGTGGAAAGCTTCCATTGATAAAGACATTCTGCTATTCGATTTTGAGTCACATCAAATTTAAAAATAAACATCAAATGACAGCTCCACAAACATATATCAAATAAATGATGGATGTGACAGTAAGCATTGATCTATAAACATCTGTTTATTTCTAATTCATTTACAGTTATGACAGCGGAATGAAAATGCACTAGAATTTTTTAAATCAGAATCTGTAAAAGTAAATAAAAACGATCAAATCGTTTTATTGTTTGCCATATTTCTTTAAGAAAAATTGAAAAAATAAAAAAAAATGTACTCTTCTTTTCTTAATTCATTTCCAAATATGGCAAAATTTCTTCAACGGTGAAGTGGGATATGTATATAAATCGAGTGAGAAGTCTAATTCAGTTGCTCTGAAGAATCTTCAGTTGCTCTACAAGATGTTATTCGGATGTTGGACTCTGTTGGCGGTACTAGCTGGCGCATTGTTGGCGAGATCTGAACCTCAAGACATCGAGATATTGAAAAGGCGAATTTTGGCTAGCATGGGTATGGAGTCGGTTCCAGATATGCGGCTTGTAAATACCTCAGAAATCGTCATGAAAACTATGATGGAGAAATATTTGCAGAGAGTTAAAAGAAGTGAGAGGGAACTTCTCAGTTTCGAACCCAGAGGTTAAAATTGTTTTTTATATCACAAATCTATACAATTCTTTAAATTTTTTTTTTTTGTTCTAATGCAGATTGTCAAACAATTAAGGCTCGTTCCCACCGAGGCGTGAGGCGTTGACCAATCAATAGCCTCACAGCGTTCGCCTGAAAACGGTTGAAATCAACCTCTTCGAGTTGACCAGCTTTCAAATGCTTGCCGCATCATGTGACTTGGATTGAGCCAATAGTAGATCTGCAATCTAGTAGAAGTAACTGGAACTTCACTAGGCGTAAAGTGATTTGTGAAGTTTCGGTGTGAACGAGCCGAAAAAATTTTCTTCCTGTCGCGAGACGCGTCGCTGCCTCACGCCTCGGTGGGAACGAGCCTTTAGACAGTTGTCTTAAATGCTTTAAGATAAGCGTTGCACCGACGTTACTCCCTTAGCACTACTCAGGAGGTGCGTGTAACCTGAAGGTAAGCTACTGACGCAGAGTAACAATACCTCCGCAACGCTTTACAATCATCTTAGACCGGGACTACGGTTTAAAGTGGCTTTCAAAACCACTACAAACATCCATGGCATCGACTGGACTCGAACCCGAAACATGGAGTACCGAGCGCCAGAGCGCTAGCCACTCGGCCATCAGGACCCGATAATGCATCTTATATCAAAAATTTATTCATTTCTTTAAATATTGAAAACACTATAATGTATGCATTATAACCATTTTGTACTTGCCGATTTGTAGTTTCACGTGAATATTTTTTATTGTAAAAAGTGTTATGGTTATATGTTTTTGTGATAAGCGTAGAATTAATATTGTTAAATAATATTTTTATTGCATATTTATTTTATTGCATATTTATTTAATAATATTTTATTGCATATTATATATATATATATATATATATATATATTGGTTTGATAATTTATTATTGATTGAAATCAATTAGGGTAACATATCAACACCTTAATCTCTAGAAAGAGATTTATTTATTTTAAAAACAATTTAGTCAAATAAAAAAAAAAAAAAAAAATTAAGATTATAATAATTTACACATTTTCTAAACTACCATAACAGTAAAATTCTTATAAATACCTATTAATTCTTTATTCTTAATTTTATTTTCTTATTTTAATTCTTATAAATTCCTAATTCTTTACCTTTTGATCAAATATATTGTTTTTTAAATAAAAGTTAACAACAGAATCTCTTTTTGTGGTGCTGCCCTCTACATTTTTTGAAATAGCTTTATCACAAATTTATTCACTCCTTTAAATATTGAAGACATTGTAGTATAGTTAGTAAAACCGTTTTGTACATTCCCGTTTTTAGTTTCATGGGAATGGGGTCTCATGGCCTAGTTAGCCTCTGGATTTCAGTACCACAGGTTTCTGGTTAGAGTCAAGGCGATGACATGGATGTTTGTAGTGTTTCGGAATCCTCTTTAAACCTTAGGTTCCTGTCTAATATGATCATGCAACGTTTTGGAGGGTAGTGTTACTCGCGTCGGTAGCATATCTACAAGCTACACATGGTAGTGCTAAATGAGTAACAGCGGTGCAGCCATTGCTCTTGGCATAAAGATATTTCTAGTCTAGTATTGCTAGCTGCATTAAAAAAAAAAATTTTGATAGATTTATTTCTAATGGAGTTTTTTGCAATTAAAATTTTAAATGTACAAAGGGCAGGACTATTTGTTAGTGTGTAACAATTGCATTTTAGCGAATTGCTATGAAATGTATTGTAACATAGTATGGTGTAAAGACCAATAATTAAAAATAAATTTATGTACGATTTTAATTAATACATTACTGAAATATATGACAGTACGGCTGGCTCTCTGGCGCTCGATACCACAGGTTATGGGTTCGAGTCCCGACGGTGCAATCAATGTTTGTAGTGGTTCGGAATCCACTTTAAACCGTAGATTCCTGTCTAATATGATCATAGAGCATTTTGAGGATAGTGTTACTCGCACTTATAGCTTACATTCAAGCTACACGTGCCCCTGTGTAGTGCTAAATGAGTAATAACAGTGCAGCCCTTGCTTATGACATAACAATTAACTGTCTCTGTATTGCCAACTGCGTTAGAACAACAACAGCTTCACACGAATATTTTTAAGTTAAAAATTTTTATGGTTATATGTTATTGTGATAGACCATAAAATTAAATATTGTTAAATAATATTTTTACCATATTATTTTTTTCTTTAGAATTTTTTTTCCTTTAAAAATTAAAATTTTTTGCCAGTAATATAAGTATGAGATACAACAGTTACTCATATTTAGGCAATAATATTTAAAATTATATTTGTGAGTATAAAAGTTTATATTTATAATTGGTTTGAATCATTTATGTTATATTATTATTGCATGAAATCCATTAAGGTAACATATCATCACCTTAATCTCTAAAAAGAGATTTATTTATTTAAAAAAAAATTTAGTCAAATAAAAAAAAAAAAAACTAAAATTAAAATTATAGTTATTTATACATTTTCAAAACCATCATAACAGTAAAATTTTTATAAATTTCTGAAATCTCTTGTTGATTTTCTAAGTAAATCAATAATAATTTTTCTAACTTAAACCTGTTACTAAATTTTTTGATCAAATATATGAATTATTATATAAACGTTGACCATTTCATCGCTTTGTTTTGGTGCTGCCATCTATATTGTATTTCTGAAACAGTTTTAATTTGAATATATTTTATTAAGATAAGATGTTTAAGCTTAGTAAAATTGTTAAGTAAGATATTTAAATTTATTACAACTATATTATAATTATAAAATTAAAAATTACAATTTAATTTTTAATAATTTGCTTTTAATAAAATTTAATTTAAGAAAAGTGGTTTTTTTTTTTTATTATTGTAATTATTTGGGGTTCTCTTAGGTAATTTTTATAATACAATTATCTAAGAGAACTATACAAATGTTTTATTATTAATAATAAATACAATTCAAAATATAAAAACATTTAAAAAAATATTTGATGATTATTAATAAGAAAATATTTAAAAAGAGTTTGTAAATATTTTGAATGAAGTAATTTGTTTAAAATTAAAAATTGCTATTTCATCTTTTTTTTGCAACAGATATGAATCCATTTTGATTATGAAAATTTAAACTAAATGTTTTTAAGAATTTGAGGTTTGTATCAATATACACTCAAGAGCCAAAACATTATGACCACCCCCACATTTTGCAATGAACTCGCCTGGATGACGGGGAAGGCACGTGATCAGGTGGAAGTGGTATTTAACTGGTATTAAGTGGTGGTATTAATCCATGCCAAGGCGGGTTGAAGCTGTGTTGCGCGCCAAAGGTGGGCCAACTCGTTATTGACAGGTGGTCATAATGTTTTGGCTCTTGAGTGTATATTTAAAACCTATTGTGCATATGACTATCTCCCATTGAGATTTTAGGTCTTTTAAAAATATCTTTACGGAGATCGTTATAATACAGTTGTAAAAAAGAAAAGTAATTATAAATCAACAGATTATTTTGAAATTAATTATTTGTTTACAGCGCGTTATGGAGTCAATATGAAATATATATTTAGTATATTTGTATATATATAATATATATTTGTTCAAAAATTAGAAATTTCAATTCCTTTAAAATTTTGCCTTGAAATTATTTTTTACCTCCATTTTTAATGACCTTCTTAAGGATATAAATGTTTAGTAATTCCCTCCAAATTTGTTTTAATAAAAAGTTATATAGTTTAAAACCTTTACGTAGAGCTTTATTATAACTTATAATTAATTTCAATTTTTGTTTTTGTTTTAAAATAAAACTTCAATAATTAACTTTTATTCCGTCCGTATTAATTTAATTCGTCCCTTTCAACTACTGAAAAACCTAACAAACATCCATGCCACCACCAGGATTCAAACATGAAGCCTGTGATATCAAATGCCAGAACGCTAGCCACTTCGCCACCAGGCTGATATTAATTAGGGCGTGGCTCCTAGATGGTAGTAAATCAAAAGCGTTGCCACTATTAATAAAAATAAAGCATTTTTAATGTGAAGTAATACCCTTCAAAATTTTTTTTTTAAAGAAAACTTATTTAGCTTCAAACTTTTACACATAGTTTCATTACAACTATAATTATTTTTTATTTTTGTTTTTATATTAAACTGCAACTTCAATAATTAATTTTAGCTAAATTCGCCACTTTCAACTAGCCAATATCGGAGAGATTTCTACAATTTTTGAAATTTTCTTGTTGTTTTGATAAGTAATGATTCAGATGGAATTTGTAAGATTAATTTATATAAAATTCTGCGTATTATTATTAAATTACTTCACAGTCCTTCCACATCATTTTAACTAGGCCCACCATTTCTTTTTTTCAATAAAAAGTACTAGAATGAAAATACAATTACAATACTGTTATTATTGCATCAAAGTTAAAGTTAACTAAAGCATTTTCATTATGAAGTACATAAAATTATAAAATTCAATGTATTTTATATAGTTTCGTAACAAAACTGAAATTTTCATGTCTCACCCAAAATAAATTTTTCTTTTACTGGTGTAAAATTTTTAATAGAAAGACAAAAAAAAAAAATACCATTATAAAATTTAATAAAGCTTTTTTAAAATTTTTATCATGTGTGAAAATGATGTTGTCCTGGTTAGGGGGTCCGGGACGATATCCGAAAATGAGGGTCAAGCAAATGAAACTCCATTGCGAATTTTGGAGAAAAATGGTACTTTGGGCCCCTTAACTCTTGAAATAACTCATGAGTAACGCTAGTCTTAAGGGGTTTTCTGGAGAATTTGGCTTTTGTTTGAAGCGTTTTTGTAGTATGGTTTTGAAACACTTTTCATGTTTTGGGTTGGGATTTTAAACATTTGTATTTCCAATGGCTTAAAGTACTCGTAATGCGCTGATCAATTCCTACTTCTCGTAGTTTCATATTTATCACTTTTGGCATTTTCCGGCGCCTATTGAGCTGTATAGTGCTTCTTATTGTATTTGGAATACTTCATTCTTCATTTATGTCTAAAATTTTCAAACTTTGATATATTCTTTTTGGCTATTGAATGTTATAGTATTTCTTGTAGAATTTGGAATACTTCATTCTTCATTTACGACGACATTTATTTTATTTTTGTATATTCTTTTAGAGATTCTTGAACAATTCATCCTTCATGAAGTTCTTGATATTGTGGCTATTTGAATTTGACCTTGTAGTATTCCAATTAATTGCTTCATATATCTCATTCATTATTAAATATTGAAATATTCCTGAGTTTATTCATCCGTTCTCGAATATTCACACATGGTAAGTTGAAATTTGCCGAGCAAATTTCATTTTTTTTAATATAATTTTTTTTTGCAGATTGCAAGAAAGATATCTCTTGCATTATTAAACATTGGCATATTCCTGAGCTTATTCATCCGTTCTTGAATATTTACACATGATAAGTTGAAATTTGACGAGCAGATTTCATTTTTTTTATAATTTTAATTAATTTATTTATTTTTGCAGATTGCAAGAAAGATTCTTACGTGAAAAAGTTTTTTACGTTTTTATTCTCATAGATTTGGAAATTTTTTTGGATATGACTATCTTACATTGAAGTTTTAGGTTTTTGAGAAGTATTCGTTGTAATACAGTTGTAAATAAAAATAATTACAAATCAACAGAGTAAGCGTGGCACCCCTTTTAATAAAAAATACTCTAATAAAAATACAATTATCATACTATTATTATTGCATAAAAATTTAAATTAATTCAAGCATTTTTAATATAAAGTGTTGAAAATTATAAAATTCAATGTATTTTATATCATTTTGTAACCAAACTGATTTTTTGTAGGTATAAATGTTTTGAGAGAAAGAGAAATAATACCATTATAAAATATAATAAAGCTTTTTTTTTTTTCCTTTCAGGTTGCAAGAACGATTCTTACGTTAGATTCAGACCCAAGATTGACTCAGATTCCCAGTTCATGTGGGCAAGACTTAGATTCCCAAACTCCTCCGCCATCAATATCTCGGACAGTGTGCTAACATGGAAGCAAAACAAAAGCATCCTAACCTCAAGCTGACATGCATTGACTGCTGTAATACACAACTCGAGATCATGGTCAAGGAGTCTCCAGCTCGTTCCGGACGACCACCCTGTTCTGGCCACTGTTGTAAAAGACACCTGAAGATCAACTTCAAAGAGATCGGTTGGGACTGGGTCGTGGAACCCAAAGAGTTCGATGCTTTCATTTGCAAGGGAAAGTGCAAAAAGGCTGACGATGATTTTTCCAGCACACATGCTCTCATGCAGAGTCTTCTGAGATTGCAGGGTAACAAAGTTCCCTACCCCTGCTGTGTCCCTGGAAACTCCGACGACTTGATATACTGCACTACAACGACAAAACACCACCCGAACTAGTAGTAACCAGGAAAAGAAGAATGATTGTCAAAGAATGTATTTGCAGCTGATCATAATATCTAGTCAATGGTTGTAAAGCCATTCCACTATCTTGCTTTGTAACTATAAATTGAATTGTCTGAAAATATTAAAGGTGTTGGTAAATATTAGAGGATTATTGATTATTCTTTATATGTTGAATGTTTTACCCAATATCATTTACTTCTAATCTAATATAATCTAATAATTTAATCTATCAATTCTAATAAATTTGTAGATTCCTAATATTTTTTGTTCTAATGCAGCTGGCAAACACTTAGACAGTTAATCTTTATGCCGTAAGCAAGGGCTGCAACGCTGTTGCTCATTTAGCCCAACCCATGGGACACGTGTAGCTTGCAGATATGCTAAGGACACGAGTAAGACTATCCCCATGACGCTCTACGATCACATTAGTGAAGGAACTACGGTTTAAAGTCGATTCCGAACCACTACACACATCCATGTCACCGTCAGTACTCGAGCCCTAAACCTGTGGTACCGAGCGCCAGAGCGCTAGCCACTCGGTCATCAGGCCCCATGGTTCATTTTTTATCCGTTGAATGTTTTACCCAATATACTTCGAAATCTTTAAGCGCTCTTTGAATAATTAACGTTCAATCTGTATTCGTATATCGTACTTAGTTTGCTTAATTATAATACTTCGTCAAGTACTTTGTCAATTACATAAAAATAAACATTTTTTTTGTCAGATATCTATGATCAAATGTAGAATCAATCAATAATCATTCTAATTCTGCGACAGCATTCCCTTAATTTATGGACGAATAAAGTTGCTTGTTCCTTTCAAAATAATAATCAAACCTATTAAAATAAAAAAGACAACGTGTTTTTAAACAAACATTTTTTCAATTCCTTCTATTAGCTCACACTCTCCCTATATATATCTTGTTCAAATTTTCAATCGTTCATAAAATACTTTTTTATTCACCCACTCAAGTTCAAATACATTTTTTTGAACTTGTAGTGGATGACACCTGATGTTAATACAGTTTTTTCAATTATTAATTCAGTAATTAAATTTAATTCATTAATTTCAGTTTATTTTTAGATTTAAGTTGCATATATCTGCCAATACATGGTGCCAGATAAACTTAAAAAATGAATGGAAATTATTTATAAAGGACTTTCTACAATATAGTGCAAAAAAAGTAGGAATTGACTTTAAAATTTTTTTTTATATTACTTGTTATAATATTTCGTCAAACACTTTGTCAATCACATATAAATAAACATTTGTTTCTGTCAGATATGTATGACCAAATGTAGAATCAATAATCACGTTAATTCTGTGATAGCATTCCCGTAACTTATGGACGAATAAAGTTGCTTGTTCCTTTCAAAATAATAATCAAACCTATCAAAATAAAAAAGACAAAGCGTTTTTAAACAAACGTTTTTACTTTTTAAGTATAAAATGAATAAAATTGTACATGTTCCTTGAATGCGATATGGCGAACAATTATTATTGTATCATTATTAATTAAGATGAATTTCTATTTATATATTTAACCTATCACAATCACATAAATAATTTAACTAGCACCAAAAGAGAGGTAATTTGGGTGGTGGCACCCAAAGAGTTCGATGCTTTCATTTGCAAGGGAAACTGCAAAAAGGCAGATGAAGATTTTGCCAGCACATACGCTCTCATGCAGAGTCTTCTGAGACTGAAGGGCAGCAAAGTGCCTACCCTGCTGTATCCCCAGGAAACTCAGACGCCTTGATATGCTGCACTACGATGACAAAACACCACCCGAACTACTAGTATCAACGCGAAAGGGAATGATTGTTAAAGAATGCTCCTGCAACTGATCGTAATATCTAGTCAACGGTTGTGAAACCATTCCACTATTTTGCTTTGCAATTATAAATGGAATTGTCTGAAAGTATTAAAGGTGTTGGTTGATATTAGAGGATTATTCGGTAGTGGTTATTCTTTATAAGTTGAATGTTTTACCCAATATAATATTGTGTCCAAAAAGTAAGACCAGTTTTCAATTTAAATTTCCCGATCATATGGTATTTCAATTTTTTTTTTTTTTTTAGGTTGTTGGCACTGTCCTTGACATCTGTGTGAAATTTGACGTCAAAATATTTATTAGTGTTTGAGTTACGCTTATCTTTGTGAGACGCTAAAACTGATTCCGGCGATTTTTGAAATGCCTGAATTAATTGAGCAAAGAACAGAGCTTTCCTACATCGGAAATAAATGTTTAGAAGGGGTATAAACAGTTCAAAGAAGTGCAGAGAACGCGTTGAAGACGAAGAGCCCTCTGGTCGGCCACCTACCTCAACCGTCGATTTACAGTTAGAGACCTTGCTGATGATGTTGGCATATCAAAATTCCATTTTAAAATATGTTTTGGGCCTCAAACACGTCAAATCTTGATTGGTACCGAAAACACTGAATGATCCAGCTCACATTACATTGATTCTTCGTGACATTTTCGCCAAAAATGAAACCCATATCATTCCATAACCACCGTATTCACCTAATTTAGCATCGTGCTACTTCTGGCTAATCCCTAAACTCAAAAGACCACTCCGGGGACATCGTTTTGAGTCTACTGAAGAGATATTTCAAAAATCGCCGGAATCAGTTTTAGCGTCTCACAAAGCCAAGCGCAACTCAAACACTAATCAATATCAAATTTCACACAGATTTCAAGGACAGTGCCAACAACCTAAAAAAGAAAAAAAACTGAAATACCATATGCCCGGGAAATTTAAATTGAAAACTGGTCTTACTTTTGGGCACAGTAGTATATATATATATATACTAGTTGACCCGGCAAACGTTGTTTTGCCATATACATTATTTCTATAAAATATTTTTTAGTTAAATAAAAAAACAACTAACTTACTATAAGTGTGTGGAAATGTGGTTATGATTGGAAGAGGAATGGAACGTTGCAGACAATGACGGCCTATAAAATGATAATACACTAACCATTTATTTATTTCATCCTTTATACTTAATTAGCAAATATATATTAAATTACATTATATAATAGCTGTATATACATCTAAAATAGGTATTTACATATTTACTACTAATTATGGCAATTAAAAAATAATCAACATCAATCTCTAAGTGCAATAGAGTGTACAATATTTTTGGTTAGTCCGTCTTTAGCCAACACAAACAAACTGGATGGTTTACCCACACGCGACGTATAGTTGTCCGTGGGAAAAACATGGTGTGCCCAAATCTAAGCCACAAACAGACATCGTTTGGCCTTGTGACTTATTGATTGTCATTGCGAATGCCAATCTAATTGGAAATTGAATACGTTTGAATTCAATTGGCACATCTGTGGGAATCATAGGGATTCGTGGCAGCAATATATTTTCGCCTCGGTACTTGCCATTCAAAATGCTGACTTCGATAACGTTTTTCATTAATATTTAATGACTAATCATGTTCCATTGCTCAGCCGTGGTCGGTTCAAATTGCGAATCAAAATAACCGGAGATCCAACCTTTAATTGTAAATGATGCGGTGGCATGCCTGGCAAATCCAATGAATTCAAAAACTCAATTGGATAATTTACAGCTTCATTGGCATTGCAAACTGTATCGATAGATTTGTATGACACCAAGTCCCCTGACAACAACTGTTGTATTTTGGAATTTAAACCATTGACGTCCACATTTTTTGCTGCTAAAATTGCTCTTTCTGCCGACCAATCAAGATTTTTGAATTGTGTGCATACATCGGGAAATATGTGGTCGATGAGATTATTTTGCGAGTCGATGATTGTGCAGAAATCTGTCGGCAATTTTATGCAACCAGTAATTTCATCTACAGCAACTTTTCCATCCCCAATATCTAACAGTTGTTTTGAGAATGTTTCAGCGGATGGATCTTGCAGCATTTGAAAGCGCATGTTTACTTTTAGTTGTCATTTTTCAACATTACGCCACAGTGACGATGATTTTAAGCAAGCTTTGATCTCATCAGCGTACGATGAACGGGGAATGACAGGAAGTATTTGCCTGAAATCACCTGAAAAGGAGTAACAGAGTGCCGCCAAATAGTTTGTCGTTGTTTTTTATAACCTTCAATGTTCTGTTCAATGCCTCAAGCGAATGTTTGTGTGCCATAGTGCATTCATCCCAGATGATAATTTTACACTGTTTCAGCACTGTGGCCATGGACGATTGTTTCTTTATATTGCACACTGCACTTGGGTTATTTTGAATATTCAGTGGCAGCTTAAATGCTGAAGGAGCTGTTCTGCCTCCATCTAATAAAGTGGCTGCAATCCCAGATGATGCAACGGCCGATGCGATGCCATTTTTTGATCGTATCACGGCAAGTAGTAGCGAAATGAGAAATGTTTTGCCAGTTCCACCTGGTGCATCCAAAAAAAGAATTCCCCCTTGGCCTGCCGAAACTGCCAGCATAATGCGGTTGTAAATGGTTTTTTGTTCATCAGTCAGTAGTGGGACAATGCGAGTATATAAATATAGTCACTAACAGTCATAAAATTTTAAGTTATCTCTCTCTTTCAAAATAAAGTTTATGCTTTCGATAATCTTATGCTTTCGAATTACAAATAACACTTACTTTACTGGAATCCCAGTTTCGCCACAATAAAGTAAATTTCAACACAATTACACTCATAAGTTAAAACGCAACAACAGCCATCTTTATTTTTCATAGAACAATAATAACGTTGCCAATTTTGCTTAACTAAACATTAACACACGCTACACGTGTAAATATAATTTAATGCTACCCATACAAAGAATATAACTTAACAAAATATTAACACGCGCTACACGTGTAAATATAATTTAACGCTACACGTGCAAATATAACAGTATTTGTTCTCTTATTATTTGCTTTACCTTTAACAATGATAAAACACGTATATTTATTTAACACGTAAATATTTCTCTTTTAAATTAAAATTATTCCCACAAAAATGTTGCGTATAATATATAGAGGTAAAAGCAACGGCCGTTGTTGGCGCGAGTTCACAACACATGTTGATTTATATAAGATCCCTTAATTAAATAAAAGTCAAAACAATAAAGCCGATTAAAGACTTTAATTTTTGTTTAAACACACGTGCTGTAATGTCACGAATAAAAAATTAAAAAAAAAAAAAAAAAAAAAAAAAAAAAAAAAAAACAGTACATTGTTGCCAACTGCATTGTTTTGCCAAAGAAATTTAAAAATATTTAGGGGGAACCACCCTTATCACTTAGGAGTTTAAAAAATAGATTACGACCGATTCGCAGACCTACCAAATATGCACAAAATTTTTCATAAGAATCGGTCAAGCCGTTTCGGAGGAGTTTGGCAACAAACACTGTGACACGAATTTTATATATTAGATATATATATATTTTTTTACGTGCTCTTTGAATAATTCATATTCAATCTGTATTCATATAAGATACTTAGTTTTTGAATGAAGATTGCTTATTTGTTTAATTATAATTCGTCAAATACTTTGCCAATTACATTTAAAATAATCGTTTTTTTAGATATCTATGATCAAATGTAGAATCAATAATCCAACTAATTGAGCCATAGCATTTCCGTAATTTATTGATAAATAAAGTTAAATAATAAAAACAAATAAAAGTAAAGAAAACACGTTTGTAAACTAACGTTTTCTATTTTTAAGTGTAAAATGAAGGAAATTGTGCATGCTTGTTGAATACGATATGGTGAATGATATATGGCGATATCTGAATACGATATGGGAATATTGTAGAATTCTAATAGATTTGTAGATTCCCTAATATATTGATAAGACTTTTTCTATTGATGGCAAAGAAATATTCATTTCGAAAGGAAGTTATTTGGATAATAAATGTATATAAACATTACTTTTGTATAACAAATAACAGCTTCTAAAAAATACAAATTTATCTATTGAAAAAAATAATTTTTAGGGCACTGTCTAATTAATGAACAGATAAAAATATAATTTAAGATAAATGAATATTTAACAATCAAAATATTTTTTTAATATATTCATAAATATAATGCAGGAAATGCGAGTGTGTGTTTGTGTATATTAAAATTGAATGTCGAAGATAACAATAGATTTCATAAGTAAGAAATAAAAAAGGAAAATTTAAAATAATATCCTTTAAATTAAAACATAAAAAAAACTAATAATAATAATAACAACAATAAAATTAATAATAATAAATGTTCTGAAGCTTTTAGCTACAACCTCTTGCATCAAAGTGAATAATTTTAAGGAAAACTCAGACTCGATATAGGGGAATATAATTACATAACAATATGTATCTTGTCGTCTATACAAATATATATTGCCCATATATATATATCACATATCTATATTCATATATATGGGCCAGCGCCATACCAGGAGAAACAGGCCCATACCATATATATATAAGATGCAAACAGACTGTCTTGAACCTTTTCAAAAACACTTGTGTTCTATGACAACGTCCAAGGGCGTTCGTAGTTTTTTTTTCATTATGTGACGTCCTTTTCGTCCCCCCCCGGACACCTGTGCATACTTTTAAGGCTTAGTTTTTTTTTACGGAATTTTGTTTTTATTTAATATAATATAATTTGTCCCCAAACACATTTTTTCCATCACTATCAAATATCGATAGTTGGATTTAATGCCCTGTCTCGATAGTTGGATTTCATGACTCCCTCTCCAGATACTTTTAAGCTTTTCCTTTATTTAAATTAGCCCCAAACATTTATCGATAGTTGGATTTCATCCTCCAGATAAGTTTTCTATGTGGGGAGAAAATAGCTTTTTCCTTTTAATTCTTGTTTTTAATTCAAAATTTGAAGTCTGCATTTAATAAACCTATCAGCCAGTTTAACAAAACATTTCCGGAAAACATTTTTTAAATGTAATCCAGTTATATAATTTAAAATACTCTCGTTAAAATAAACATTTTCCAAGAGATTTCCATGATTTTGCCCATTAATATAAGTAGGTTCTAAATTAAGAAGTTTAAATGTGGAGAAATTAGGGGAAATTTTCAAGTTATCACAATACTTTTAAGAACGAATGCATATTTAAAGCATATAAAAGAATTATAAATTTTTTTGTTTTTCGCAGTTTAGAAAATGACATATTTTTATAGAAATTTAATATATATCTTTATCATAAATCCCTAAAACGCCGGGTTCGAGTCCCGGCGGTGTTATGGATGTTTGTAGTGGTTCGGAATCCACTTTAAACCGTAGGTCCCGGTCTGACATGATCGTAGAGCGTTGCGGAGGTATTGTTATTCCGCGTCCGTACCTTACCTTCAAACTATACGGACCTCCTGGGTAGTGCTAAGTGAGGGCATCCAAGACAACTGTCTAAGTGTCTGCCAGCTATTTACATTAGAAAAAACACTATACAATCGGATTTTTTTGGTACGATATCCTTGCTTAATCGTTAAAAGCTCTGAATATCATAAATTGAGGAACTTTTTAGCATACTAACTATTGCATAGTTACCATTGGAATATGCTGAAACGGTATAATTAATAAAAAAAACAGCCTGCTAATAGGGATAAAATATTGTTTTACATGTTTTAAGTTCGCATGTCTCGTGCTTCCATCTAGCGGCAAAAAAGAGAACAAAAATTTCAAAAAAAAATTACCGACTAGATTTTTTCCATCTTCTATTTGACATGATTGTAACATTTTAAATTTCCTTACTAAACAAATATTTCATAACATGACTTATAAAATTTAATTTTATTACTACTTTATGATTTTTACTTAGTGAAAACTCCTGAATAGCACAATGAAAAATGATTCAAAAAACTATTCTTAAATTTTAAGTAATATACAATTTTATGAATTATTTTATGTAATATTCGCTGATATTTCGTCATCTATTCTTAAAGACTTAGTTTTAATAATTTTGGTGTAAAAGCTTTTATAATAAAAAAGCAGAGAAATTTTACAAATTCCATCAATACAAATATACAGTTAAAAAAATATTAATTATTATTCAGGATAAATGATTTTCTCTCTTATTTATAAAGAAAAATATTGTTCTGTGAGTATCTCAATGCTTGTAATTTTTTTAACGATTTTTATGTTAAAATTAATTTTCAAATGAAATTAATTAAAAAGGCTTATTTAAAAATTTTTTTAATCTTTATTGTAAATGAAAATAACTTGAAAAATTATGAAAAATATTGAATCATTTATAATACTTTTTGAAGTGACAGCATAAGTGTAAGAAGAAAAAAAAAAATTCCGAAAAATCTTTACTCAATTTCGATTAATGATAATTTAAAATTTTGGAAAGTAAATACTATTTTAATCACCTTTATTAATGTTATAAATAGAGAATACGATTAATTGCTTTGTAGAATAATTATACTAAATAACAGTAAAAGAAAAAAATATATAAATAAATAAAAATTACACATTTCAGTGAAAATTTACAAAATTGATAGTTGCCAAGAACACGAAAATTTCCTTTCCCCAAAATAATAATCATCTATTTTAAGGACAATAAAAATTACTTTTGGTGCATTAAGAAAGAATTTAGGATAACATAATGAATTTTTATATTTAGTGCTGCCATCTATTAATGACTATGGAACAAGAAAAATATTATAGTTAGAATTGAAAATGTATCCAATGTTTCTTCTCTTTTTTTAATTTTATTCATCTTTTATGTAAAAAGACTTGAGAAATTTTAAATTTTTTTAATATCATGATTTAAAAATTATTGATTTAACAAATTATATACATATTATGCAGTTGAAAAAGTAAAAAGTACTATTCATGGTAAAAGATTTTTATTTACGTTATTTTTTATTCTTCTAAAAAATTATAAGTATTACAACACTTACAAAGTTTTCCAATACTTGTAATTAGAAAACTAATTTTGTTAATTTTAGAAAAAAATTAATTTTCAAATAAAATTAATTCTAAAAAAAAAACTTACAAAATTTATTTATTTATTATTTTTGTTGTAGCTATTGTAAATCGTTTGAACTGTAATTCAAAATCAGAATTTTTTAAAATTTAATTACTTAAATTTTCTTTTTTTTATAAAACATTACACCCAAATGAATTTAAATAAAACTAAATGAAATTGATGAAGTAATTAATTCATATTCCTCTTTTTATCATATTTATTATTTATTTATTAAATACAATATTATTTGTGCATTTCTAACAGATAGGTTTTGAAGACAGAAAAAAATGCTCTTGGAAAAAAAGAAAAGGCTTAAAAGTAAGCATTTAAGTTTAAAAAAAAAAATTTTTTTAATAAAATTCTTTTAGTTAAGTGTTAATATTTTTAATTTTGCCAATGCAGAAATATTAAAATAATTCAATAATTTATTCCTGAAACTGATCACATAACATTAGTGTTATGATATGATAACTTCGTTAATCGAAAATAAGAACAATTAATCAGATGCTGTTTTTCCATGTGATGAACAGAAATAAATTATTGAACTATTTTAATAAATCTCCAATGCTGAAATTAAAAATACCAATACTTAACGAAATGAATTTTTGTTTTTTAAATTTTAATATTTTAAGAATGCCATATGGACAATAAAATTAAAGTGGAAAAACTTTAAAAAAAAATAGTTATCCGTTTAATTTTTAAAAAAAAAAAAAGTTTTTGAGTATTATTTTAAAATAAAAGATGGCAGCACGATAAGAAAGCTTTCGAAAATTTATAAATTCAACAATATGTTTAACAGACGATTATTAAATTTTTCGAATTTTTTTTTGTGTGTTTAAACATTATACATTAAAATAGTTAAAATCACAAAACTAATCCAAATACTAGTATAACCATCACATAATTTCAAATTTTTGAATAACACGAAAAGAAATTATATTGAACGTTTTTTTTTTTATATACAGAAATTTAACGAAATAAAATTCATAATTAGCTTTAATATTCCTTAATATAATTTATAGTTGATATTGTATAATTCCTCTTTTTTACTTTTTATTTCTAAAAAAAAAAAAAAAACTTTTGGATACGTAATATAAAAATTCATAATATATGAATTGAAAACAAAAATAATTAACTAACAAACGCAAAAAATCAATTTTTACAATCAAATATTAATTTAGAATGATTTTATTGAAAATAAGTAATTAATAAATTTTAAATGTATTTGTATATGACATGAAAAATTACAGTTATATTTTAAAAATTTGTTAAAGAATATGTAGAATTATTATTATCAACTTTTGTAATTAGCATTTTCAAATAATATTTAAAGCTATTTTACCAAATTTATTAACTTAATTATGTTGCAACACAATGTTATTGCTTATATCTGCTTTAGATTTTATATTAAGAATTCCAAGCCTTCTTTGGAGTTATTATTATTATTATTTTTTTTCCTTTTTTATGGTGATTGCCTTTACACTTACACTCATGTCCATAAATTAAGGATAATGAAGTTCAGGCAAAGAAAGAGACAGAAGCAAAACAAATTTGACTTATTTGTAAAGTCTATTTATTAAACAAAAGGTAAAGAGCAAAAAGATGCTATATGTTTGACATAATTAATAAAAATTGCGATTTTTACTCCCTGGAGCAAATTTAAAAAAAAGAACCTATTTACAAAAACAGTATAACATGGTTAGTATGATGGTTGATATGAAGTATGCCCTCTCTTACACTCTCGTCATTGTGACGTACTATCCGCGCCATCTGGTGGTTTCCTGTAATTTGCATATTCTTCTTCAAGATGTGTGTGATAATTCTACAAGTGAAATTTTTATTTTAGAGTTCAATTTCTGTGTGATTCTGAATTATCCTTAATTTATGGACATGAGTGTAAAAGAATTCTGTATTTATTACAATGCTTCAAAAATACCAATGCAATTACAAAAGAAGACATCAGCTTATAATTTATGAAATAACTAGAAAGAGAAAATAAATAATCTAAAAGGAAATAACTCGTAATAACTCCGCGAAAAACAATAGACCTAATAATTTCACGAGATTTCAACATGAAAATAACTTTTTCACTTAATATAATATGATTTTAGATATAACAATGAAAAAAAATAAAGCTTTCAAAGCTCAATGAATCTCGCAAAATAGTTTGAATGCGATTTAGACCCGTGTTAAATTTAATTGTTTTACATTAATTATTTTGTTAAAATTTTTTTTTCTTTAAATATGTTTCTTTTACTTTAAATATGGTGATAAATATTAATTAATTGTAAATATATGTAGTGTTTGTGTGCATGTAAATAAAAGCGTGAGTTCTAAAACATGAGCCTTAAGTATCTCAACCCAACCACACTCATTACAGCCTGGCGCCCAATATGGGCCTGTACCTACTCATTACAATATAAAAATTAATTTGAAATATAATTTTCCAACTGTGGTGATAAAATCACATTGTTATAAATAGTTAGAATTTAGCATGGTGGAAATTTCGATTTTGCATATTGAAAGATGCAGATTACATCTATATATTATTAAGAGGGATGAAAAGCAGAAATTGAGTAAATTTTAATTAGAAATTTAGATGAAATCTTTCATTGATAAAAACATTCTGCGAATTTCAGTCATATCATATTTAAAAATAAACATCAAATGACAATTCTACAAATATAAATCAAGTAAATGAGGGATGCATAATGAGCATTTGTCTATAAACATCTGTTTATTTCTAATTCCTTCACAGTTATGACAGCGGAATGAAAGTGCATTAGAAATTTTTAAATCATAATCTGTTAAAGTAAATACAAATAATGTATGTAACAAATTCTAGTGTTTATATAATTAAAATATCTCCAGGACTAGATTTATCAAGCATGCATGCCGAAATTTCCAAATTAATTATGAATTTTCATTCAGAAAAAAAAAAAGTTACACTACAAAAAAAATAATACTGTTAGTTTTTAATTTTTAGGATAAAAATATTTTTATATTTTATTATCTACTATCCTATTAGACAGGCACCTACGTTTTAAAGTGGATTCCGCCACAACGGTTGAAAGGCACCGCCAAGATTCGAACTCCGGAATACCCGGAGCCATCAGGCCCCTTTATCTACAAGCTACACGCGCACCCTGGGTAGTGCTAAGTCAGTAACGTCGGTGCAGCCCTTGATTATGTCATAAAATAGATCACGGTCTAAGTATTTGCCAGCCGCTTTACAAAAAAAAAAAAAATTTTTTTAATTTAATGTTTATTCAAATTTAACTTTTATTAAATTTCAATTTGCCTAATTTTTACAGTCTATTTCTAATAAAAACTCGAGGATAGTGGCTACATAATGATTCAGATAAAATTGAAAAAAAGAGGGTCCTGAAAGGTCCAGTGGCTAGAGCTCTGGCGCTCGGTAGCACAGGTTTCGGGTTCGAGTCCCGGCGGTGCCATGGATGTTTGTAGTGGTTCGAATCCACTTTGAGCCGTAGCTCCCGGTCTAACATGATCGTAGAGCGTTGCGGAGGTATTGTTATTCCGCGTACGTAGCATATCTCCAAGCTACACGCACTTCCTGGGTAGTGCTAAGTGAGTAACGTCGGTGCAGCTTGGGCATAAAAACATCACGGTCTATGTATTTGCCAGCTGCATTAGAAAAAAAAATTAATTTAATGTTTACTCAAATTTAATTTAATTTTAATCTACCGAATTTTTACAATCTACCGCTAATGGAAAACAAATGCAATAAATTTGCAGCTAGTAGTTGCATAATGATTCGGATAAAATTGAAAAGGAATTTAAATCGATTGCTTCCATTCATTAAACATGGGGTTGGATGAGTTATGGAGGTGCGGAGATGAATATCCTAGAAAAGGAAGTTCGAATTTACTGATGGTACTCTGGATCAAAAATTGTATATTGGCATCTTAAACCAAAATTTAAAATAATCATTCGAAAATTTTTATCTACTGCGAGCCACTTTCTGTCAGAGTAACAATCCTAAGCATACTACTGTGCCCAAAAGTAAGAAAATTATTTTTTTATGAAAACTCCTTATTTAGTCTTCCAAATTTATTTCGTCGCCTTCAGAGTAATCCTCTCCGGACACAATGCATTTATGCCAACGTTTTTTCCATTCCTCAGTGCATGCTAAAAAAGTCATAGGCAGGGATGGCCTTCTCTCAATCGACTCAAAATCGTTGAATCTCTTCAATCGACTCAAAACGGCGTTCCCCAATTGGTCTTTTGAGTTTAAGGAATAATCAGCAGTCGCACGGCGTGAATACGGTGGTTGTGGAGCGATATGGTTTCATTGGTGGCGAAAACGTCACGAAGAAACAACACAGTGTGAACTGGCGCATTCAGTGTTTTCGGTACCCATCGAAATTTGACTCGTTTGAGGCCCAAAATGGAATTGACTGACCCTTTTGAAATTCCAACATCAGCAGCAAGGTCTCTAATTGTAAATCGACGGTTTGCAAGCACCAAAGCTTTTTTTTTTTTTTTTTTTGGACGTGGGCTTCGTCGGTTGAGGTTGATGTTGGACCAGAGCATTCTCTGCCTTCTTTGAACTGTTTTTACCACTTCTAAACATTTCTTTCCGATATGCTCACCGAATGCCTTCTACAACATTCTATACTATTCTGCTAACAAAATGTAACGCGAATTCTTGCTCAATTAATTCAGACATTTCAAAATCGCCGGAATTAGTTTTAACGTCTCACAAACCCAAGCGTAACTCAAACACTAATGACTATTTTGACGTCAAATTTCACACATATGTCAAGGACAGTGCCAACAACCTAAAAAAGAAAAAAAAAAATTGAAATACCATATGCCCGGGTATTTTAAATTGAAAATTGGTCGTACTTTTAGACACAGTAGCACTGCCTTGAATGTTTGAATTGCGGTTGCTTCACAATGGTAATAAAATCGTTAAAGTTAGTTTTATTAGATTTGAACACAATAAGACATATTTGATTAGAATTTTTAAAACAGATTTTGCAAGCGTAATATTTCCTCATAATAGTAGATACAATCTGTAATGCATAAAATTTGAAATAAAATAGACCTATAATTTTAAAATTCCATCGAATCTATATTAAGACAATAAAAAAATGTCCTTAAAACTCGTGGATATTCATTCAAGTATTAAAATTTATTTAATAAACTGCTGAAAAGTTTTACCGCATTTTTTTCTCCTAAAACTTTTGGAAGTAACATTCATTCTGTCTTCCTATATTATTGTGTTTAACACAAATTTATTAAAAATAATTTTAAAAAATGTAAAAAGAAAATTAAAAATAAAATTGTTTAAAACTAATAAATTTTCTAAAGTTTGTTTAAGACATTTTTATTTAATAATTTGTGTACACTGCACATTTATGTGAAAACTTTTATGAGAGTATTGCATATACAATATTACGGCAACTTTAATCAATATATACATTACAGAGTGTATCACTTTATACAGTTTGTAAATCTTGTAAATATCCGAAAGAAGCCAACAAACAATTTTGGCATGTGAATTTTACCTATAAAATTATGGGTATTGTTTTAGGTAGCGGGTATTTCGGTTCCTTGATTAGTTTTCATTTAACTGACCATTTTCAACGTCTCTTATTGATTTATTATTTTTTTAAAATTTCTTTCACGATTTTTTTTTATACCTACTATTTTAAAATTCTTTTTAAACATAATATTTATTTAAATTACTCTCACGAGCTAATAATTATTTAATTAATTAATCAAATAATGTAAAAAGTTTCAAAAACATCGTCTGGTGAAAGCAAAAAAAAAAAAAAAAAATTTATTTCAAAGTGCAATTGAGATTTTTTCAAGAAAAAAAAAAAATCGTTTGGAATTTTATATTTATTTTTAAGATTGTTTTTATGCGATTTATTCTTACTTGATTTTTTTTTTTTTAATTTCTTTCACGCCCTATTCGTATTGGTTACTTACCCATAAAATATGGATATTATTTTGAGAACAGTGGCTCTGCGATGTCCTGGACTACTTTCAACTTTTCTTATTGGTTTATTTTTAAAAATTTCTTTCGTAAGCTATTCTTATTGGTTTACATTGCTTTAAATATCATTCGCGAGCTATTCTTATTTGTTTATTTAAATTCCTTTTAAGTGCTTTGTTATTAAATTTCTTTCGCGTGCCATTTTTCAATTCCTACTATTAGTTCATTCTCTCCCTAAATATATCTTGTTCAAATTTTCAATCCTTCATAAAATACTTTTATTCATCCACTCAAGTTCAAATGCATTTTTGAACTTGTAGTGGATGACACTGGATGCTAATACAGTTTTTCAAATATTAATTCAGCAATTAAATTTAATTAATTAATTTTAGTTTTTTTTAGATTTAAGTTGTATGTATCGAATAGTAGATGGCCCCAGATGTAAGAGGAAAATTTCAACTTTATTTGTAAAGGACTTTTCTGCAAATATAGTAAAACAAAAAAGTAGGAATTGACTTTAATTTTTTTTTTTATATTACTTGTTATAACTTTATTATACAGGTTTTTTTTTTTTGTTGTTTAATCTATTTTCTTTTTTTCAGTTCTGAACGATAACTGAGGAGTATAATTAGTTGTCTGTATATTTATTGATATTTTCTATTTCATTGTTTGTTTAAGATTGTTATACGTTTTTCTCCTGTATTAAATTGTAAATTTTATGGGTAACATTTATATCGACTCAGCTGATTAAATTTTATAAATATGTATTTGTATTTTTTATAACTTATGAAACTATTTACTGCATTTATAATTTAAATTTTTTTCTCAGAATTTATTACTTTTCATCTGGTATACGTAGCCATAAGTTATGTTTTGTCTGTCTATATGTGTGTTTAAAAATAAATTAAAAGCCGAATATAAAAATAGATAAAAATTTTCAAAGCAAAAATTTATCTTTAAAAGTTATTACAGCCGTCTACTCCACTATTTAGTTTTTTAAAAAGAGTCATTTAATACGCTGAAATTCATTTAAATAAGTTTAAAATTTGCGAAGGATGAGAATATAGTTTAAATGTATATTCTATATGTAGAGGTCTTTCAACATCTATTCTCTATACGATCTTTTGAGCAATCAAATACGCTCACTTTTTCAAATTTAGATCAAGATTAGGCAACATATATATATATATATATATATATATATATATATGTTGCCTAATCTTTTGAAGACTTTAGTAAGTTCTTGAAAATCTTATAAAATTAAATTTGAAAAAGGAGCGTATATATATATATATATATATATATATATATATATTTGCTTCTTTGATAGTTAAGGCGATTAAATAAATTTCCGAAGAAATACTTGGAATAAAATGCAGTGGGAACCATTAGTAGAGTAGATGAAATTAAATAAAATGAACATCGGCACATAAAACAGATTGTTTTACAGGATAATAGTTGCATAATAATGCGTTTATTCATTAGCCTTAATTTTACATAACAAATATAAATTTAAAATTTATTGAATGCTGTTATTCTACATATTAAACTCTACATACTTATATCTTAAAAATTTATTATCAATTACTTCTGTGGTCAGGTCACAGAGTTTTTCATCAACATGAACACAAAATTAATGCATTTTATACTAAATTTTTTTCTTAACTTTTTGTCACATTTTACTCGTTGATTTTCAAGCATTTGTTTCAATGCATTCTTGTAGCTTCAGACTAATTATAATATCATTATTGCATAGTAAAGACGTTTAATAGAGATGCTAGATTATATCTATATAGAGCACCTATAAAAGCATACAAACAGAAAGGATTTTTATACTATTTAATTACAATATACTTTCTTTTCATAACACTCTTTTCCAATAATGACATTTTATAATTATTAAACCCACGAGAAGACACAAATTAAGGTAAATTTCCAACTTGTCATTTTCGTTCTTTTTAATGGCAAAATATTTGTTAATTTTTAAGTAAGCATTTTTCAATGCTATGAGATTTCTAAATGTGGAGAATGACAGATTTCTTTTTTGATCACCCGGAGTACATGTTTTTTTGAAATTGCTGAAAATAAGGCGTGCAAAAACTGTAAAATTTGCAAATTTGAATATTTTTAGTGACAAAAATAAAGAATTAATTCTAATAAAGAAATAATATATCTTTTAAATGTCTTGATGTTTTACTTTTTTTTGTATAGATATAAAAAAATCAATGAAAATTAGCAGTGCCTAGTGGAATATATATTGATTAATAAAACAATATTGTAATTAAATAGTATAAAAATCCCCAACCTTTCTATTTTATGCTTTTATAGTGCTCTTTTCGGATATAATTTAGCATCTCTATTACACGTCTTTACATTGCAGTATGGTTTCTCACATTATGCTGTTGCAGTATGCCATCAGGGAATGCAACTTAAAGATTATCCAGATCTCCAGAGATGGCATCTGAGATATTTTTATGCCCAGTTTTTATCCTCCTCGGACCATCAGAACTATTTCCCGGCTTACATATTTGCGTTGTGCACAGTCGCGGGTGTAAATAAAGGAAATTTTGCCCGAGTTCACATTTGGTAACGAACTACAATTCTCAGCTTGATTAACTCATAGCGTTATCCACCAGGTTGATCCAGCATCCTTATATACAACTTATAAGTATCCTTATAATATTTTTCTTATCAATTTATCGCGGTCACATATTATCAAGTATGGTATTAACTTAGCCTGGCATAAATCATTAAAAACCAATCAATGACAATTTGAAACAACTTTGAAATTTTCAACAGATAATGTTTTAAATATCTTTCATT